>OZ020192.1:13013876-13113876 GCA_963971165.1 Philopedon plagiatum
TGTACTTTTTCCTGCAGAATTCAAAAATGAAACCAAAAATTTATTTGAACCAGAAACAAAAGAGTTACGCTATGGATAAGGTGTTTTTTAAATGGAACATAGCTTTTTTTATACGATTTTCGGAACGAGTGATTTTTTTTATGTCCGTTCTGATTAAAATATTTAATATTGTGACAGCTATTTTTATTAAATTTTAATGTTTTATCCAGTAGAGGAGAAGGTCCAATATTGGGCTAGGGTCTAAAATCGGGCTACCGAGATTTTACGCATTTTGTGCTGCTGCCATATAACGGAACCAGTGTTAACTAATGTGTTAATGCATATAACGTTTCCTAGTTCAGTTTCAACTCGGTGCGCGAAGAGATCAGTCGACACTTGTTAAATTTCTGTATTTTCGCTGAACTAAATTTTATTGGGTAGGTATACTTTAATTAATAAAATTAAATTACATCAAATTTAAGGAATGCTTGTATGAGTAGCACATTGATGATAGTTAGGGCTTTTAAGTAACCTTAATTAATAATGCTAAATAAAAGGCATGTTACCTATTATAACCTTTAAATGCCATTCTATAAATGGTCTAAATTCGGGCTACCACGTATGGTCTAAAATTGGGCCGGTAGCCCATATTTGGATTATGTTCTGTTTAAGGGGAAATCAAGTAGTGCTTGCGTTATAACTGCAAGCCCATACAAAAGTGAATTGATTAAGATTGAAGAAAAACCAGGGTAAAAGAAAAGTTACTTTTGATGACATCGACGACACTGGACAAGAAAAAAAGGCAAGAAAATTATTAAACAAGGACTAGAGAAAGCAAAGGAAATAAAAAAAAGAAAAAAGACCAATAAAACCGGTGAGGCATAGTTCTGAAACAGAGGAATCTTATAATGATCCTCCTTTTAATGACGATGATGGCGATCTGGAAGTAACTCCTGGTCAAAGAATACCGGGGATGAGGATTCCAACTGTTTATTTTGGACGGAAAATTCATTCAAATGACACAAAGGGAGAGTTGTGGATTATGTGCCTTATGTGTTTCATCTGGGCTTATAATGAATGGGCCGCGCCGGTGCCGAGCATCAAGATTATATCTGTGACTTCTGTAAATAGATTATGGATTATGTTTTTTTATAACTTTGTTTTTGAATATTTTTTCTTTCTGAGTTCGTGAATACTTAACAACAAAAACGTTTTGGTCATCTGGTGTTTTTTAGTGATTTTTCTCAGATTTTCAATAGTAGCCCAAATTTAGACCCCATCTTCAAAAGTAACGGAAATGCAATTTTTGGTTTATATGTCCAAAACGAAAAAATTGGGGTTTGTAAAGTTATTTAAACAATTAATTCGTTAAGCAAACATATTCAGTGTATGTAAATTGACGATTTGACAACATTTTTTCCAATGAATAAGATGGTATAATATCAAAAGTAAATGGTAGCCCAATATTGGACCTTCTCCTCTATAATTTAACTTTAACCTGTTTGAAACATACACTAGGTAATAAAGGTAAAATCACCTTGAAATCCTTCAAAGTCAAGAAATTTGACAAATTTACTATAATATTGCCTTGCTTCTCTTGCATTTTCTTGGCATTTGTAGAACAAGATAACAATCTGCAATCTCTCATCTAATGAATATTTCATTTCGGCAATATTATAGTAAATTTGTCAAATTTTTTGACTTTGAAGGATTTCAAGGTGATTTTACCTTTATTACCTAGTGTATGTTTCAAACAGGTTAAAGTTAAATTATACTGGATAAAACATTAAAATATAATAAAAATAGCTGTCACAATATTAAATATTTTAATCAGAACGGACATAAAAAAAATCACTCGTTCCGAAAATCGTATAAAAAAAGCTATGTTCCATTTAAAAAACACCTTATCCATAGCGTAACTCTTTTGTTTCTGGTTCAAATAAATTTTTGGTTTCATTTTTGAATTCTGCAGGAAAAAGTACATCGATTGGCTATTTTAGATTTTTCTTTAAATACAAGGAAGTTCAAAAATGAGCCCCTGTTCAGTCCTTGTTGGAAGACCCTGTACATCTGCAATGCAGAAGTGTATAATTTTAATTTTGAATATACAAGGATTTTTTCTTTAAACTTTTTGTAGTGAAGAGTAAAATTTGGCTAAATGAACTAATATTTTATCAAAGATTTTACAGACGTATAATATTTTATATAAGCGTATTGTGGGAGCTAGTTCCATTAAGAGGTTAACTCCACTCGGCATTAGAAATTCATGAAAAATAAACATCTCCAAGGGGTTTTGTAGTACCACGATTTCTTTATTTAATTTATCCTTGTGTAATACGCTCAGAAGGTACATATACATGAAAAACAGTTCTATTTAATTTGCAGCCAATTAGCGTACGCGTAAATATAGTTAGGTCTGACCCAATCTCATCCGCGACATTAAGTAACACTTACTTATTTCAGATAAACCGCTCGTAAAAGGAAAAGCGGTGAAAATTTATGTGCCGGGATTCCGGAAAACTGGTGTTGTTTACTGGCTTTATTTTCCCGATTATTCGCCTCAGGAAAACTCGAAAGGTTTTTAACAGAGCGGGAAAACGAGCGTTAACGCATTCTGACGGCGATAAACAAAATTGAAAATCGTAATTCACTGGTTAATTTAAGCGAATTAGTAATACAGGGTGTTCTTAAACCCCTGGTAAATATTTAAGGCTGTGATTTCTGGACTGATTTCAGATAGAAAAGGTTTTTATTTTTTTTATGTACATGTATTAACCCCATTTTAGACCAATGACGTCAATTAAAATAGACTGACGCTATTTAAAGTTCCCAATGATCTACTACCTATTTGGCGCCATTTACAGTGGGATAAACTTATCAAATAACCTGTCCAATAATTAAAACTCCTGTAATTAAACTCAAAAAGTGCACATAATAAAGCAACGTTAAAAGTAAATTAAATGTTTAATTAAAAAAAAAGATAGGCATCGTTGAATATAAATTATATGTATCAGAAAAGAAAATGATAATTTCATAACTAGTTGTAGGAGGTTGCAACGCCTTTACATTACTAGAACACTATGTTAAATCAGTTTTTTAAAAATAAATATAGCTATTCTGAGCATTTGACTTTTCTAAGCGATTATAAAATTAAATGCTTAGCTTAGTGTTCAAAATTCGAACTCTGGAACACCAAGAGTCGATCCCAAAATAAATAATATTCTTAGTGGAGCGCAGTTCTCTACTAGTCTAATTCAAACGACTTAGACAGGAACACGTGTCCAAGGCTTCTGCAAAATAATAAAGGCGTAATCACGACCAAAATATCATCTAGGAGGCATACCTCAAAACGCCCTGACTCAATAAAGTAAGTTCGTTTAATAAATTAATTGGGTTTTCCCTAAAAAGAGGGGTAATTAAATTCTGACATATGAAATTATAGGTTAGGATGTACGTCCATACAAAATATATAGTGCAAGTTTTTTAAAACCTGACATAGGCTAACTTTTTTATTTGAACAGATAGACTACTACTTCCAGAAGTAAAGTTATATGAATAAACCTAACTAAGAAAAATCAACAAAACATTTTTGTCCAACGTTTCCAGATTTCACAGTAGCTACTTAAACAATATTTTTTTAAATGACCGCACCGCATATTTTATCATTATTCAAGAGAACTCAAAATTATGAATAAAAAATGTGCTGTAACATTTTTCATTCGAGTAGCCGTTTTTCAGTAATCGGTCGAAAAAAAAACAAAAAATAGCATTGCACCCGATACCTATATTGGAATATGTTAACAGTAATATTGTAAAGCGGGTTTTCTGATGTAGACTACAACGAGGACATCAATTTGAGCACTTATTGAAGAAATTGTGCTGTGTTGGCCCTCAAATAAATGGTTCGATACTAACAGACTGCGAATTATTTTAATTTTTTGCTACCGATTGCTCAAAAACGGCTACTCGAATAAAAAAATATTACTATATATTTTCTATTCATAATTTTGAGATCGCTTTAAATAATGATAAAAATGCGGTGTTGCCTTATAAAAACAATTGTTTAAGCTACAGTGCAATCTGGCAACGCCGGAAATGTTTTTTATTGACATTTCTTAGTTAGGTTAATTCATACAACTTTGCTTTTGAAAGTCAAATAAAAAAGTTAGCCTATGTCAGGTTTTGAAGAGTGTACGCTGTATAATTAGAATGAGAAAAATCGACCCTATCGCCCTTTTAGAGTCCCTAACAAAGAATTATCTGTTACAGGAGGGATGAAACTAGATTTTAATTTCCTCTAACAAAGGGGCCTCTCATCAAGTCAGCTGAAAATGTCATGTCGGACAAATAACAGCTCAAAAAGCACAAACGTCAAGCTTGACAGTATGACAGAGACTTCTACGTTGTGTTCAAGCTCTCGAAAATTTACGCGTTTTAATTGTTCATGCTTAAAAATATCCAAAACATTAATCAGTAATTGAACTACTTGAAATATTGTAGTAGCGAACGTTACAGTATGTCATACGCTTATACGTTCCACGTCCTTCGCGTGAGAAGTTTTGGGTTTGAACTGATACCGCAAGCTAAAACTATCAAATCTGGGAATACCCCAGCAACAGTTTCAAGATAAAAATTATTTCAAAACAAGCAAATCTTTACAATAGTGGAAAGTTCATCAGCTTTTAATGACGATTGATTAACAGTGCCAGTAGTATTCATAAGATTTTCCAAAATAATTTATAATCATTTTGTGAAGGCGTTATTTACATTTGTTATATTCTAAGAAAATTATGAATAATGCAATTTAAAACGTTAAAACCCTGTACATCTTTCCAACTCGTCATTGACGTCGAATACCCAAGGTAAATCCACAATTAATTACAATGAAATTGCCTTGTTAATTAATGTTGTGTCAATTAGCACTTCTTTGTTTTGGGACCATTCTAATGCTAAAATGCGCTACCGGCTAAAAGCTATAGAAAATTATGATGGATTCGCTGTCAGCGGTTTATTAACAGATTAGGCTGGAAGAGCACATTTTAACCTTTTCGCATACATTTATTTCAACGTGGTCGATGTTGCCGAAATTGGGTTAATTCAATAAAGCGTCTGCCTTTTTCGCCGTGCTTAATAAGACACACTTTAAAGTCTTTCGTTAATGTTGCGCTTTGCCCCACAAAATAGGCAATACGCATGTAACCCAAGTAAATCTGATTTTTTTTTATATTCTCTACATGAATTAAATATTTATGGCGGTTGCTTTATGACTGCTTATTTTTTTATAAATCCTGACTTTATCGACATCTGCACAAATTAAAGAGTAAAAGAAATATTACCTGTTATGTACTAATAAGTTCCAAATACGTTTTTTATTTATCTTATGCTACTTACTTTGACTGAACATGCGCAGGAGCAACAGTCTGGGCACCGGGACTTTAGTGAATTCTAGTGCATCCTTTCATATCTCCATCATATTGTGGACTTCACTAGGACAACATGATCCCACCGGTAGCCATGCTAACTCGCTTAAAAAACCATATCTATTACCCTGAGGAGAGTAATAAATGTAAATAATGGAAATATAAGTGAGAGCTAAAAAATAGTTTATGCTATTCATTCATTAAAGCACAGGGCATCCAAAAACTAAAGTAAACTCCAGACTTGCTAAACGGTTAGCTTTCACCCTTGTTGGGGATCATCAGGGTACTGTAACACTTTAGGCTACTTCCTCAATAGCAATTAAAAATTTATAACAGAAACGGCAAAGAATATGCAATACCACCACCTATGGGCAGTACTGTAATGCAAGAACGATTCACACTAATAGACGTAATCTGGAGACCCTAGGTATGAATGAGCGAGAGAAGTGGTCTGTTCTAGACTGTTCTAGCTGGACATGTATACGTAACGCGCCTCTTGTTCTGTTTTGTCAGCCGAGGTCATGTTCGAAAGCGATGCCAACAAGATAGAACGTTTCATTGTTCTGTAGGGCTTGGCCATTCATGTGAATGGGGTAATTGCTTGCCAGATTTTTAGCGTCACCGGAAGGATGATTGAGTTTTGGGGACGTTGAACTGAACACGGGTTTTAGCACCACGGTCTAAGATTATTTGAATATCTTGAAAAAGGAATATGTGCATCGATCTGCGTCTATTATCTAGCTCTCGATTCGAGACTTGTCTGAAAAAATGAATGTTGGTGTAAAGAGTACCATCGTCGGCGTAACTGTGGTTGGAATTGGTAGTTGAAGAGAGCTCGTCATTAATGTGGAGAAGAAATTGCTTCTTCCGCGCATGTTGACTGCTTTATGCATATACAGGGTGTTCCGTATTGTTATGTTCAAATTTCAGTGAGCATAAAATAGACTTAATTCTAAGACTAAAAACACAAAAGTGATGAGTCAATCTTTATTCGTTCCAAAATTACAGGCCTATAAAAAGTGCCTAGTAATAATCAAATTTAAATTCGTAAACCAAATAAAAACTAATCTAATTTCTTGTTTTTTATGTTTGTATTTTTTTTGTAAAATCAAGGTGGCCATGCTACGTCAACTTCACCAAAAAAAATGTCTCTCAGATAAAATTATTTGAGAATAACAATTTTGATTTCAATTTCGAGTGTGTGTGTGTTTTATTGTGTGAATGCCTCGCCGATTTTCTTCTCAAGAATATGCGAATATGCATAATTTTTAATTTTTGAAATTGGATCAGTTTTATTTGATTTACGAATTTAAATCTGATTATTACTGTTCATAATTTCAAAGGCCTGTAACTTCGGAACGAATAAAAATTGACCTACCACTATTGCGTCTTTTAGTCTTAGAATTAAATCTATTTTATGCTCCCAAAATTTGAACATAACTATACGGAACACCCTGTATAACAGTAATATATTTACATTTATTAGTGTGAACCGTTCTTATATTACAGTGGTGCCAATAGCTGGAGGTATTGCACATTTCTTGTCGTTTCTGTCGTAAGAAATTGTAATGAAATAAATTGTAAGTGCGAAAAATTAATAATGTGTGAGTCATGTGTTGCAAAATTAGTAAAAACAGATAATAAATTGAAAGTCATATACCGCACGATTACAAAAACCTTATTAATATGTGAGTCATGTGCCATTAAGTCATGAAAAACTAATGAAGTGTATGTCATATCGTCTCGAATTAAGAGCTGGAAAATAGACGCAGATCTATACACCTAATCCTTTACCAATATCTTTAAATAATTTTAGATTGGGATGCCAAAACCTTGATCAGTTCAACGTCTCCAAAACCCAGTCTAGCTCCCTGTAACGCAAAAAATCCGACAACACTTACTCCATCCACATGAACGGCCAAACCCTACAGAACAATGAAACATTCGATCTTGTTGGCATCGCTTTCGAACATGATCTCAGCTGGCACAAACATATTAGTTGAATAGCCTCATCAGCAGCTTAAAAGCTTGATTTTCTCTTTCGAGCCAGAAAACAGTTATTCCCTTACAACTTATAGACTCTCTAAGTTTTCCAAATAAGGACACCTAGAGTACTGTTCCCACATCTGGGGAGAGGCATTACCTTTAACTCTTAACATCCTTGATTCTATCCAAAAAAGAGTCATTCGACTCATCAATGACCCAGTCTCAGAAAACTCTCGTATCCCGCTCATCGCCGCACTATTGGGGATTTATCCCTTTGCTACCGATACTTCCACGGATTTTGCTCTCCAACACTAACGGCTATGATTCCCCCTTGACTGTTCCTAACAGAACAAGAGGAGCGTTACGTATGCATCCCTTGACTGTCCAGCTGCGAAAGCCTAGAACTTCACTTCTCTCGTTCATTCATATCTAGGGTCTCCAAATTATAAAACAAATTGCCTCAAATGCTTTTCTTCCCCTCCCAAGTTCTAATCCTTTAAATCCCAAGTCAATAGATTATATGTCCCTTCTCTCCCGACGCCCACGGTACGTTAGTACTTAGGCTTGAAGTCTACGTGGGCTGTCTTATGATAAAAAAATGTATCGTAGGAAACAAAGATTTTTTTTAAATCCTGCAATTTTATATATTGGATATGCGGGAGAAGTTCCGGAGAATGAAAAGGATGATAGATACGTGGATTCAGAATAATAATGTTCTTATATATAATATAAGGTATAGCTAGATAAAGGTAGCTTTAAACGTGCAGTCTTTATTGTTGCTGCTATTCCATCATCTAAATTCTAAGCAAATCGCAGAAATAGTAGAGTAATATACATAAGTTTTGAATGATGACTTATTAACAATGACAGGACAAGAACCAAATCTAACACACCGTTCCGGAAGCCCGGACAAATGACTTGAAAATATAGAGTAAATCCGAAACAGTACTTTCGTAGCACGTGAAAATGCAAGTCAAAATCCGCAAAAACCACTTCCGGAACAGATCGTTTGCATATTTTATAGCACTTTTAAGTTGTTAATATTATAATAATGTGAAAATTCAATCGGAGAAGGGCCTGATTCTTTGATTACTTCAACGTATATGTATTACGTATAATACTTATACATACATACAAGAGGTCACACGTGTTTTGCAAGTTTAGTAAGAATAAAAATAATTTTAAAATATGCTTTTGCATACGTATAGGAGCCGAGGCTGTATAGACAGAGAGCACAGAATGACGGTTAGCCAGTATTTCACATCACAGACAAATGTTTTGTCCAGTTTTTGCTATTTATGGGAAAATTCTTATTGTTGAATAATATTGCAATTTGCAAAGAAGAATAATATGATAATATTATAGAATAAGTTGAAGAAAAGTGTTCGGCTGAAGTAAGAAAGCGTTTTGGATTTTGTGATTAAATGAGCTTTTGATAACGTGCTGTTTTGGCATCAAAGCAACTAAAATGATAAATTTGAACTTAATAGTCACGAACAAAACAGACGAAAAGTTTGTGCACCTTGCGGGAAAAAAATAATTTTTGGAATCGCAAAGCTAGAAAAATTTCAAATTACTTCGAAATTATGTGAATTAGTCAATAAAAATTATTCAATGTGTGATGAACGTTTTCAGCTTGCTATATGCAGTCCGTGTCAAACAGTACTTCTTGAGCGAGCAAAAGATATAGATTCGAGATCATTACCAGTAATGTCAAACTTCAAGGATTTTTCAACTACATAAAAATACTAGATATCATCAGCGTGAAAGCGATAATATTTGCAATTGCTGTGTATGTATAACGGCTAAATGCAAATCTCATCCGAAGATTAAGAAAGGTCGCGGTCATAGACAATTTCAGTAATAATTCATATGACTAATGGGCTTCACAGCAAAATTCAGTCGGAGGTAGATCAAATTACATTGCAAGATGTCAGCACAAGATCTAAAAACAATAGCAATGCTATTATATTATCAGATAAGCAGCAAGAGCAAATAGTGGCGTCTTTTACATAAAAAAGCGGGTACTAGAACACTGTTGAATAGCAAGTCTTAAATGCATGTGAATATTAAAATACAGCTTACTAATCAGAAAGGATTAAAAACGACCGTTTTATTAAAACCGAGTAAATCATTGGAAACAGAGACTTTTTCCCGAGGATCAATTAGACAATTTTCTACTTAACCACACACTGTCATTAATAAAAATAAAATATTTAAATTTTTCATACCAATCACGAAATCCAAAACACCTTTGTACTTTAGCCGGACACTTTTCTTCAACTTATTTTATAGTATTATGATATTATTCTTCTTCGCAATATTATTCAACACTGGGAATTTTACCATAAATAGTAGAAATTGTACAAAACATTTGCCTGTGATGTGAAATACTGGCTGACCGTCACTATCTATCATCTGTCTGCACAGTCTCAGCGCCTGTACAAATACACAAGCAAATATTTTTAAATTATTTTTATTCTTACAAAAATTTTCCCATGAATAGCTAAAATTGGACAAAATATTGTCTGTGATGTGAAATACTGGCTAACCGTCATTCTCTGCCTTCTGGCTATGCAGCCTCAGCGCCTGTGCATATGCAAAAGCATATTTTAAAATTATTTTTATTCGTACAAAACTTACAAAACACGCGTGACCCCTTGTATGTATGTATACGTATTATACGTAATACATATACGTTGAAGTATTCAGAACGCATCAGGGCCTTTTCATATTGAATTTTCACATTATTATAATATTAACAACTTAAAAGTGCTATAAAACACGCACATAATCTATTCCGGAAGTGGTTTTTGCGGATTTCGACTTGATTTTCATGTGCTACGAAAGTACTGTTTCGAATTTTCTCTACAATTTTAAGTCATCTGTCCGGGCTTCCGGAACGGTGTGCTAACTAACCGACTAGAATATGTAAATTTTTAGCAGGAATGGCACGCTTAAACGTTATAAATTGCTGGACTTTACCTATAATAAAATTTTAGGGCTTTAAAATCAGCCTCCTCGTATTCATATTTTGTAAATAAAAAAATTAAAACGGGCGATGAGGTGTAGGAAGCATCACGCGAGTAGCTTGAAAGGAAAATAGTGATTACCCACTGCTTAACTTAAAGCCTACTTGAGAACTGCTTCATAAACGCTGTCAGTAATTAATTTAACAATGCTACATAAATTCTCCTGGTTTACAACCAAAGTAATCGCTTTATGACCGAAGTAATAGTCATAATTTTAAGCATTACCCGCAATGATTAATGTCCTTGAGGAGTCGATACGGGGGCCATTATTATTTATCGTTGAGTTCGGGGCCGCGACATAATGACTCTTTGGCCACCCCATTTCGTCGCTTCGTCGCTCGTCGTTTTCATCGCCGTGGCCCGATAAGCCACCTCAGCCGCAGAAATCCCGCGAAACCGACGATTTTATTACTAATGAGTTTTCGCATTCAAGGGCTTTCGGGGACTGTCGCTATTTGCTTGGTATTTTGTTTCGTATAATTTAAATATATACGTATATCGTTCTGGAAGTTTTTAGGTTATAAAGAAATCCGCCTAATTTCATTGTTAAAATATAAAAAATGTCTGCTTAGTTTTGTAAACATACATCGGAATTTACAAAAAAATTTTAAATACTTAAACTGTTCTTTACTTTATTAATTTTCATAGCCAACTCGAGCAAACCTTTTTTGTGATTTACTTCAAATTTTCGCGATTTGGGGTATTCCTGTCAATCCCGTTTTAACGCTTTAGAACCGATTCTGTAATTCTGTTGTCAGTTCCAAGAAATTAGATACAGTGGCCGTTAGATAAATTCGTACGCTGTTAGTGCTTTAGTGTAAATATAACTTTATATACCTTTATTACCTTTATCATTGATAAATTGACACTGTCACTTGAATAATTTGTCAAAGCATATTTTAATTTCGAAGCGCATCTTAAAATTATCTCATTTAAGCGTATTCGAAAAAACAAAAATGGTTGCTTTAATTAAAGAAGGATCGTCTTATTAAAGGGTGGCAGATAGACATGGAAAATCAAGAAGTACTAGCCAAGGAATTTCGGAAAAATGGCGACAACAGCAGACAGTGGAAAGGTCTAGAGAAACAGGTTGAAATAACAAAAAAACGACAAACGAAAAAGATACAAACTCCGCAGATTATTTGCAGAATAATCCATTTGAAACTGCTATGTCCGCTGCGCATAACACAGGATTTCCAGCCTCCTCTAGAAGAGCGCATAGGCGGCGACATAAGAAACTGTGCAGCTGCTCAAAAACCGTTTCTTAAAAATGCCCACAAAAAACAAAGAGTTAGGTTTGCCATACAATACTTACCTGAGAATGAAAACGTCCGGCAAAATGTTATATTTTCCGACCAGACAATTTTTTAGTCAACGCACAGTGGAAGAATTAGAGTTCACAGACCACCAAATTTCCGCTATACCGAAAATTATACTGAAAATAGGAAACTAGTAGCCATTTCTTAGTTAACGTCTGGTCCTGGATAAGCTCTTACAGGCCAGGTGTATGCTGGAATATTGGTGGGACATTAAATAGTAATTTATTTCTCCAAATTTTAGAAAATGTGCTGCTTTCGCCAGCAGGTATGACATATGAGGAAAATAGCTTTATATTGCCAGAATAGTGAGGGACTGGTTTGATCAAAACAATATAACATGCTTGCCTTGGTGCTCAAGAAGTCCTGATTTGAACCCTATAGAAAACAATTGGGGATTCATAGTGAAGAAAATGTATGATATAAATTTTAGACCTCAAAATGAACTAACTATGGAAGAAAATTAAAAATATGAATGCGGAGATAACTCCGCATAACGCCAATTCTCTGATATCCTGAATGCCAAGGCGATTATAATCCTTAATAAACTTCGATGGTGCAGCCATTAAAAATTTTTGTTTCACGGATTTTGTTTAACGTCCTATTTTTAGTTTTGTGGTTAACGAGAATTAAGTACTAAAGGATCTTTAAACCTTATTTTATAATTAGCAACGTTTCAATGATGTTTGCATCTTCGGGCTTTTAATTTAAGTTATCTTGAAAGTTAAAAGTCTGAAGAAGATGCAGACGGCATCGAAATGTTGCTAATTATAAAGCAAGTTTTAAAGATCTTTCCATAAATTAAAGGTATAAAGCATGATAAAGATACAAACATACACTATTCACTTATTAAAGAAATGCAACACTTTTTGGTACCAATTTGCAATAACTTCGCTCAAATCTCTTATTAGCGCTTTAAAACCGATTCAATAATTCTGTTGCCAATCCCATAAAAATAAAGATATAAAGCATGATGAAGAGACAAACATACACTATCCACATACTAAAGAAATGCTGCACTTCTTTGCATAACTCTGCAATAATTTTTGTCAACCCGGGTTAACGCGTTATAACCAATTTAGTAATTCTGTTGCTAATCCCATAAAATTACAGATATAAAGCACGATAAATATACAAACATACAGTATCTACTTATTTATTAAAGAAATATTGCACTTCTTTGTACAAATCTGCAATAATTTCGGTCAGTCCCGTGTTAACGCGTTAGAACCGATTCACTATTATCATTTCCATAAAATTAAAGATATTAAGCACGATATAGTTAGACACATACACTATCCACTTATTAAAGAAATGTTGCACTTCTTTGCATAAATCTGCGTTACTTTTTATTAGAATAGCAAAGTATATACTTTATAACTATAAAACTTTATACGAATTAATATACCGATTCTGTAGTCAATGCCATACAATTAAAGATATGAAGCATGATAAAGATAAAAACATACACTATCCACTTATTAAAAACATGCTGCAATCATTTGAGTCAATACCCTGTTAACGCGTTAGAACCAGTTCAATAATTCTGTTGTCAATCCCATAAAATTAAAGATATAAAGCATGATAAAGACACTAACATACACTATCCACTTACTAAATTTAAATGCTGAACTTCTTTTTGAATAAATCTGAAATAATTTCAGTTAATCTTAACCAACTTGGAACCGATTTCCTAATAAGTCTACTGCCAATACGGTGAAACTAAAGATATTAAGCACAATAAAATTATAAATAAACACTATCAACTTATTAAAGAAATGTTGCACTTCTTCGCAGAAATCTGCCTTACTTTTTATTAGAATAGCAAATTTGTACATTCTTTATATAAATTGTCTTTACAGTTTGCTCAGGATTGTAAAATTTCCCCAAATTTTAAAAAATTAACAAAAAATCTACAGAAGAGACCGCGACCCGTGAGTTTTTTTACAGGTGGGGCAAATTTCGTGGGCAACCAGTGATATCAACATAACAAGCAAAATACACTTTTTTAATTATAGAAGATTTTTTAGTACTGTGCCTAGTTCTGCAAAGAAATTATTTGCCTACAAATAAACACCACAAAAAGCATAAAATAATAAAATTACATTTTTGCTGTGACTTTTTTAAAATTGCGTGCAAACAGTTTCTTGCACTGTTAAAGCCATTATTAACACAGGTACTCAAGTACTAGTACTACACTACTATACAAAGGACACAACACAAATATCAAATAGCATTCAAAAACATATTACTTATGAAAATTAGGAAAGACAAAACACCTTATTAATAAATAATAAGTTGTAATGAAACGTAAACAAAGTTTATGCCAATACCCCAGATAAAACCAGACCAGATGCGTAAGACTGTCAAATATCGTGTTCACTCTCAATGACCTTGAGGCGCGGCACTTAGGCTGCTTGCACCATCGCTTTGCGATAGTGCAGGCGTCTGTACTATACGGCAGTTACGTTACATTTGAAGAAGACACGGCAGTGGCTGTGATGCTGTGATTTAAATTTATAACCTCGGTCTCCGTACTAGAGGCCAGACCGGGCTGGGGGATCGTACAGGCGACATTGGAGCTTTCGCATCTGGTCTGGTTTTATCTGGGCCAATACAATGAACATATTAGGTAATTAGTTTTTCTTTGTCTAACCCAAATGTTTTGCAATAGTATATTTTACGAAGCGGGTTCGAGTGTATTTCCATAGTGACCCAGGACGAGCCGAGAACCAGCAGCGTCGACGGTAACGCACACGCCGAAAGCGATATTATTGGCGAGCCGCTGACAAATTTTGTCTCATTGTAACTTCCCAAAGTGCGTATGTTTGTTTCTTTCTTACTTTTAATGCATTTTGGAGAAATGTTCTCTGCAACTCTATTTAAACCTCTTTTGGGCTGAGTTTAGGAGAGTTGTCATACTCTATCCGATCGTAACCTCAGTCGTGACTATGAATATCGCGATTTGCAAGTAGATATAGCTGTATCTGATCGGTTTTAGGCACTCAAAGATGAGTTACATATATGCGCATACGGAGAAAACCTGAGGGCATAATTAAGGTTTTAGCTGTATATTCGTTCAGCAGTGGTATTATCAGTTATCACAGCATATTTATAACTTGTTAGTTTGGTCAACACAAAGAAACAAACAAGCAACGTAACAGTTAAGTTAGTGCATTTCAAAAGAAAGTCATTCAAGCATAAGTAATATAAAGTCCTTTTGCTTATTTGTATTCCGTCCATGGATGGAAGGATACATCAATATTCTAGACAGCAGGTTGTAGTAATGGAATGTGGCCACGAAGCAGTTCTATCTCTCCTTTGCTGATGACCTAATGATATGCCAAATACAAGGTACAAATTATTTTATTTCTATTTCTATTTCGTGTGACTTGTTTATGTGAATTTTATTAATATAATTTGAAGTTTACTAGATGATAAAATGAAATACGAGTAGTTGTGCACGACATGCAGGACCTTAAGAGACATTTTCGTGTTCTTGTTTGACAAACCGACGACTGTGAGAAAAATATAAAATCTTACTAAAACCATAAAAGCATCAGAGAGTATTTGGGGTTTGGAAGCTTATGTTTACACGACCATTGAAAGTGGCATTGAAGGTGGCTGTTTCGTCCATATATTTCCATATTTCCTCTTTATTAACTTAAGTTTTTTTCTTATAGTATAAATTCGTTGTTAAAAAAAATTTTACTCTAGATTTCATGCTGTTAATATATTTTAGTAAATATTCAATAAGTATAATCTACATTTTAATTTGCATTCAAAACGATTATTAGTAGCTAAGTTTCAGACTGCACTGGTGTTGTCATTTAATATTTATTAAAAGTCAATAATTTACATCATACATATACAGGATGTGCGAAAAGTCTTGGTATGGGCAAATACTTGTGCTATTAGTAAAGATAAAGACACCAGACCACACAAAATAGAACACTTCAACCCAGCTTTTCTGCAGCCACATGTTCCGCCGCATCCTTTCTTGAATTTGCATGAAATAAACGGTAATAAGGTCTCGAGTGCTGGTTTCTCTACCATTGTTATTGGAGCTAGCCCATTGGTGCCAAGTTTCCAACCCCAGTCTTCTGAATTTGCTTGGATTCTATACCATTGTTGAAATTGGTGGTACGTCCTAAAAGCATGATACTGGGCAGCTTCCTTTGATGGTGGCATAAAATCAAGATTGAATTTGCTTTTTATTTTCGATTTTGCGAAACGTTGGTAGCTGACATCTTCCAAGGTTTCCTCTTCCATATTGCCACCATAGAAAGCAACGAAAAGGCGTGCTCCAGGTTTGCAATATCTTCTGGATTGATATCCTGATGTTTGAAGATATCAATAATTGCATTAAGTCTTTTTTTTAACAAGCGAACAAAATTGGTTTTCCCTTGATTAAAGAGTCGTGTCACAGCTACTAAATGCATGGAGAAACAGAATGTTCTTAGCTGCGTCTTTACGTCTCATACTATTTGTGGAATACACTTTTTCAGCAGTTTTGCTTCGTCCAGGTTTGCGAAGGTAGACGTTGCTTTAGGGTGGTGCTAGTGAGAACGAAAAGATCGACGTCTTCGTCAACGACCAAAACAGCATCAATTTTAAGCTAAAATAAATGGATGTTCTAATAATCACCACATCAGCATATTCAGCATTTACGCCACCGGTGTTGTATGTAACAAGAAAAATTACTGTATTTTGAAATAAATTTTGTTATATAATATTACTGTGATAATAGTTAAAAATACAAGTGTAATTTGTTATACGCAATATGCCTAGAAAAATGGTGGTTGCGGATTTTTTTTAATGTTCAAATTTCCGCCGCAGTAACTCGATATGTAGTAGACTAACAAAAAAAATTGCACAAAAAATGTAAGGATTTTTTTTAAGTTTGTATATAAACGTTTTTATTGAAGGAACAACCGTTAAGAATATATTAAAAAAAAACAATTTTTAGCACTTTAAATTCAAGATGGTTCTTCGCGCCCCTCCCCCGCTAAGGTCCAAAATTTGGATTTTTCGTTAGGACCTCAGCAGCATATATCAAAATCGTTTCTACCCTACCTTTTCTAGGGCAAAAATCCCTACTGACTGGATTATAGATCGGTCTAGCTCTGAAGAATCTAGTCGTAAAAATTCATTACACAAAGTTACTAAGTCTTTAAAAACTGAAAAGAGGGACGCAAAAAGGATAATTTAATTGATGCGTTTTAAAGAAAAGCCAGTCAAGCATAAGTAAAATAAAGTCGGCATCTTATTTGTATTCGCACTAGGAAGGGCCGATACATCAATATTCCGAACGAAAGACGGTAGTAATGGAATGTGGCCACGAAGCTGTTCTGTCTCTCTCTTGATGATGACCTAACGTTAGGCTGGATACAATTTTTTTCTACTACTAAATAAGTCATTTATTGCTGTATAATTTTTAAGGGTAGCGCTCAGCGCTCATTGCTACTATTTCTGTAACATTGTCCTACAAGGGAAACTAATGACTTTCAGGTGTAGAGCCATAGAAAAGACATGTAATTCATTAAAAAAATCAAAGGTTTGATAAACTCTTTTTTTAAAACTGAAACAAAAATTATGTAACACAATATACAGGGTGCTATAAAATTCACTGCATATATTGGAATGGGTGACTCCCGGCTGACCCATATATCCGCTTGATGGAAAATTGCGCACGAAAAAACTAAAAACAATTGAATGTGGTCCAACATTGCCAAACATATATAAATATTTAAGGAGAATTTATTTTATGTTTTTAAGCGTAATTTTTAAGACGAAGTTTAAACCTCCTTCTAAGAAGAAACAAAAAAAATAGTAGAAAAGCCACTGCGAAATTACTCCCTTTTGTCAGCAGTCTTAGTATTAACTTATATTTGCCTAACATAATTTAAATATCAATCAATAAAGCTATTAAATAAAAAGAAATTGCAAAAAATGGTCCCTATCTAGTAGGGAATATGTTGAAAATGTCCCCCATTTGCTTCCAAACAAGCATGCACACTTCGCGGGATATTGTCCCGAACCCGTTGAAAGATATTCTCCATATTATTATTCGTTATTTCTTTGGCTGCCATTTCAACACGATTTAAAAGTTGTTTCACTTTTTTAATTGACACACTATACACTATTTCTTTCATCGTACCCCACAAGAAGAAGTCACATGGATTGAATTTGAAAAGTTCATTGATCCCTTAGCTGCTGTACCACTAACATTTAATGTTCTTTCACTGGGAGGTTCTCAGTTAGGAAATCTTTCAATATACAAAAGTCGCACTTATCCGTTTTCGTTAGCTGCTTCGTAGAACAAAGGGATGTCCGTAAGCTCAGCCGAAGTTCTCGGCATTTTGGGTTAAGAACAGATAAAAATTGGTTTAAAATCTCCTTCCAAGACTTGGCAAAAATACTAGTGAATGAATAGCGTTACCTTGCCGATCTTCTTGTTGAGCGAAGTTGTCAAATTATAGAAGCAGTGCAGAAGAAATACAGCATAGACTGTGCCTCATGAATATCGATGTAAAAAATATATACATGATGGTTTCTAATTGAATGCCAATATTTAAGGGGGTGATTTTCGGGTCAATTTTAAAAAGAAAACTTCATATTAATGTATGTCCTAAACGTCTTAACTTTTGAGATACAGGGTGGTAAAGATTTCAAAAATAAATAGTTTTTTATTAATATCTGTAATACCACTTTGGATATTTTAATTAAATTTGGCATACATGTACTATGTATCAAGAGGCATTATTTAGTGTACCACAATTTTTTTTATTTCCACCAGTGGCGTTCGTACGGAATTTCACCTGCATATTTTGGCAGATATTGATGGTACGCCACTGATTTCTCTTAAAATTAAAATTATTTCTGAAATTCCCAATCATTTCTAAGCAAATTTGATCTCTTGAATTTTTACAATCCGATGCACGGTTTTCGCTTAAAAAAATAAAAACATTTTCTCTGTATGATCATAACAATATCGTTAATATGACAATATCACCATGCAGAGAAATAGATTTTATTTTTTAGATCAGATTTGCTTAGAAATGAATAAGGATCTCAAAAATTAACTTCCTTATTCATTTCTAAGCAAATTTGATCTAAAAAATAAAATCTATTTCACTGCATGTTGATATTGTCATATTAACGATATTGTTATGATCCTGCAGAGAAAAGGCTTTTATTTTTTTAAGCGAAAACCGTGCATCGGATTGAAAAAATTCAAGAGATCAAATTTGCTTAGAAATGATTGGGGATTTCAGGAATAATTTTAATTTACGAGAAATCAGTGACGTACCATCAACGTCTGCCAAAATAGGCAGGTGAAATTCCGTACGAACGCCACTGGTGGAAATAAAACAAATTGTGGTACACTAAATAAGGCCTATTGATACATAGTTAGTGAATGTATGCCAAATTTAATTAAAATATCTAAAGTGATATTACAGATATTAATAAAAAACTTAAGACGTTTAGGACATACGTTCATATGAAGATTTCTTTTTAAAATGGACCCAAAAATCGCCCCCTTAAATATTGATATTCAATTTGAAAACACCCTGTATATACGTACTTTTTATTACATTAAAAACGAGAAGAAGCTCTCGTTTTATGGTATCTTTTGTTAATGCAATCAACACTAAATCGATTTTTGCCGAACCGGCAAAATGTGATTTACACGTTTCGAGCGAATTCAAATGGCACAGAACTAACCGATTTCAATTGGTAAATGACCACATCATTATCGGTATGCCGATTTAAAATCCGGCTTTAAGATGTGTGGTTATTCTTCAGCAAATTTTCGCATGAATGGAATATGACTTTTTATGTCCTTGTTATGCGATTTTATACATTTTATAGGTTTATTATTAATCAGAATGTCAGGATATCGATGTTTTGTAAATATTGATATATCGTTGCCGTTCCTAGCCACCGGCTTTCACTTTAGGTTACAGAAGTAAAGTCAGTGACTTGTATCATATGACGAGTGACGCGCCTGCGAATTTTATTAGAAAGTTTCAAAATTCTGACATTCTCATTATTATTTAGTGAAAAGAAAATAGATTCCAGCCCTTTAATAGTGCTATTAGTACTAACAATTTGTTAATGTGTAATGTTTCTTACTTGGCCTATTTCACACATCAAAGTCAATGTAAAAAAGTCAACTTTTTTGACAGATATAGAAAAATACTATTTTAATTGTAGTTTATATCATAATTTGATGCGGTATTTTAATTAAAAGCTACTTTTAGCATGAAAGCTCCAATTTTTCAAACTACTTTCTATAAAAATGTAAGCTATTTTTACAGAATAATATCCCATAATAGATCCCAAAAGTTTTTGCGGAAGCATTTCAGATTTAATATTAAATTTTTACGAAATAAATTTTGAAGATAATTTTAAGTGACACAATAAAAGGATTTTAAAAGTTGTAGCAAGTGGCTACGTCAATGTTAATCAGGTGTCGAACTGACAGTAATACTTAAGGAATCATTTTTCAAGAAAAATAAAATAAAAGAAGAATAATGCCAGAGACACGTCCTTGAACAAAAAGAACGGGCACAGAAAATTTTTATATTTATTAACTTAACTTTTGACGAATGGTAATGAAATCTTTAAAAAATTATAGCGTCATGTATCAAAAATAAATTTAGGACCAATTATCGAAAAATAATTTTTCGAAATCATCATTTTGAAAAATGAATTTACAGATGTACATTTTTCAAAATAATAATTACAGCAGTCGATTACAGATGTAATCGATTACAGAAGTAATCAATTTCTTATGATGCAGCAATCTCAACAAACCTGAGCAATATTGCACAGATTCGCCATTTTTTGGGTTTGGTAATCGCGAAACAACTGAGAATGAAAATTTTTGTTCAGTTCAGTAAGGAATATGTATGTATTTTTTTATTGCATATATCGTTCATAACAAACCCAAAAATATTACTTTGAGGAAAATTACTAGGGTTATTTCACTCATGTGTTAAAAATCCCGTAAGATGAGTAAAGTTTTTTAAAATTACAGAGATAATGTTTTGACGTTACATCAAGTAAAAAAAATTACACCGAAAATTTTATACCAGTTGTTTTAAGCCAATCAGATGCCTTGTTTTTGACAGGTTGCTATGGCTACAACCCGAATTTTTCGGAAATTTTTTCAGTCGCGTGACCTAGTTGAAAAATTAATAAGTGATAATTTCCCTGGCTTCACAGCTGTCACGTGCAGGTGTCAGAATAACAACAGAAGCGTAGATTAAGTTTTACAAATATTTATTTTCAATTCAATAATAAGTAGGTAGGTACATGTTATTTATTATTAACAACATCAATTATCAATTCCAAATATTTCTGAAATTCATTTTCAACTTCTTTTTTCATCAATGGCGAATAAAGTAAAAAGCCGTGGGTTTTCTTCACTAAATCAGCCTTATTCTGGTGCACATTGGAAATTGATTAGATACCAAAAACCAAGAGATATGGTGGAATTGCCAAAATTATTGGATATCTATTCAATATTGAACAACAACCAAGGTCATTTAGAAATATTAGACATCTAAAAATTTCCAATATTTGCAATTCGCGAGAGCATACATTTTTCAATAAAGTGGATTAGACATTGATAATTTAAAAAAGTTGCGGACATCACTTTTTTGAGATTAGATATTGGTTATTTAATTTATCATGACCGACGTCCTCCAATTCCCATTACTGATTCAAGCGTTAAATAATGAAATTCAAAGGTAAATAAGTCATCTTTCATATGTCCAAGTAAATTTTTAGATTTAACCTTTTCAGCATTGAATATAACCGTTTATGAAAAAATCTGAGGGAAAGCTCAGATCCCTTCGACCTCCCAGATGGCTTCTTTAAGAAAATGTATCGCTGTAATAAAGTTACAGCAAGGCATCTAGTCACAGAAATAAGCAATTTTCTGCCAGACGCAGAAAGGGAATCTATAGCTATTCCAAAACCCCTGGTAGTACTGTGCGCTTTGCATTTTTATGCTCAAGGGGGATATCAAACGGGAGTAGGTGTGGACACAAACTGCCCAATGAGTCAGACTTCTGTTAGCCGCTGCATAGAAGTAGTAACCAATATTTTAATAGAAAATTTTAATCATAAAATAGGTTTCCCAACTACTCAAGGCCCTCCCAAAGACATTCTAAACTTTTTAGTGTTTTCGAAGGGGCTAACTTTCCCGTTAGTAAAACTGGATATTTTTCCAGAAATGCGAGGTATACATCAAATTGTTTTCGGGTTGTTCTTTTTTTTAAGATTTTAGAACTGAATTCATGTTCCTTTTTTTTACAAACCAACACAAATTACACACATTCCGTGTACTGTGCAACATACGAAAAACAACCAATTTAAAGGTTATGTCCAAATCTTTTGACGTATGATAACGAAAAATGAACAAATTCTCAAAATTCCTAAATGTATGCAATGTTGCCGCCTATTTTACGAACAGATATCTATTAGATTTCTGTCATCAAGGTTGTAGATTTCAATAGTGTCACCAGAATATGGGAAGATTTCAATATCTTATTTTATCAATAACCAATATCAAAACAAATCAATTTTTACCAGTTAACCAATGTGCACCAGAATAAGGCTGATTGTCTATGCTTCATGAAATGAAAGTAATACTTCGATATGATTTTGTTCTTCTCAACACTGGATTTATGGGTGAAATATGGAATAATTTCACGAAGAATATTGCTCATACCTCTGAATAGATCTTCTTGTTCGGGATTTAAGCCACAATTGTTCACCAAATATGTTGAATATTTTATATTTTTGTGATAAATTTCAATATGCCCAGATTCCGTACAAAAGGAACAAAGATTGTACAATTTTCTATTCATTCTATGATATTTTCTTTGCAACAACAAAATTTAATATGACGAATAATAATTAGTAAACCCAATCAAACAAAAAGATATTGGTGAAACGTCATTCCACCAATGCGCTGCAGCAGTCACAGCCAACTTCGCAGATTTTATGTTTCCTACCTAAATACTTACCGCGTTAAATTGTCATCGACTTTGCAAGAGAATAATTAATTTTCCCTTCTCTCTAGTAGTATAAGATTATTAGAGTATGAAGAAATGTGCTCATTTCGGGATTTTGAGAATCGTTTTTTTTTACTAGGGCAAAGGGAAAGTGAAAAAAAAACAAATTCAAACTATTTGAAATACAAAACACCTAGCGACCTTTTATTCTGTACTCAACTCAATCACAAACAAAATTTTACTAGGCACGCCTTTGAAACGTCAAAGTGTCAAAAAGTAATTAAATAGCCACCTTATATTAAAACACCAAACCTCAAAGCAAAATAAACGCTTGCCAAATTGTCAAAATTTGTATTTTTTTTTTGAAATAATTTTTGGTATAAAATTTTCGTACCGAATCTCCCGCAAGCTCGAATTAATCTCCGAAAATTTTTTCTCTGTTGCGAATTTTTATAAGAAAATTTTCAAAAAATTCGCACCTCGAAAAAATTTTCGGAAATAATTCAAGCTCTAAAGTCTATTTGTTTGGACGATAGACCGATGTAAATATTAACCCTACACGTCGTAGTCTGACGATCTCATCGAGCCTCCACCAGCTTCCTATTCGTATTGGCCGATCGGACATTAAATTGAAAGAGGCGTGTCAGACAGCTATCGGCGGTATTTCGCAGGATTGTAATTAGGCTGTCTAGTGAAAAAGGCTATTCGACTTTCTTTCGAGTTTTGACTTGTTTTGTGGTTTTAATTTTTTGCGTTGATTTTTAATCGCTTTTTGTTTGTTCGGTTGTCAAGGCTGGCAATTATTTAAGTTTTCATTTAATTGTAAACAGTTTTGCAGTTTAAAGTTTTCCTTCTCATTCTCAATGCGGCCCTGTTCAATTTCACCGTTTGAACCGATCACTTGTAGGCAGCGTGCATCTGTTTATATTCGGTCTATTGTCGAAACAAATAGACTTTAGGGAGATTATAAGTGATAATTTTTTCACCACGGCTGTAATTTCTATTATACAATAAATAATAAATAAATTTTAGTTTAATTTAAAAGTAAGGTTTGTTGTTTAAATTGTTTTAATAAATATTTAATTCTTATTTTTTGTGTTTTCATTCGTGAAATAATCCCTAAACACCACTCGAGCAGTTTGTGTTTTCATTCTTGAAATAATCCCCTAAATACCACTCGAGCTTTAAAATTACTGATAATTTTTCACTCTTACGTGTTTTCTTTGCAAATTTCACTTGTCCTGCGGACTCGTGAAATTATAGAAACCACGCAATCGTGAAAAATTATCGGTAATTTTTAAGCTCTCGTTATCCCCGACAATTTACCTAAAAAAATGTTTACTTCTCGGTATAATTTATTACAATTTAAAAAGCAGAAATTTGTCCTCAGTGTCAAGTGACGTCAGGGGATAAGTGTCAATGTACACGTAAACGTAAAGCTTAACCTAGGGGTGCTACATAAAAACGTAAAGTTCCTACAAAATAAAAACCGATGGACGCCATCAAACACGTGCTTAAATTTTAGAGGGCACTGTTGCCAGATTGTTATAACATTATCGAATATTGAGAAATAATTTAACTGGTACATGGATGGATTTTTTGAATTGTTTATTCATTTATTTTTTGCTAAATGACTTATCTTTTGACATTAAAAATATGTAGAATGATTTAAAAAGTATATATCGTTATAAAAGACATTGATCAGTGTATAAATATGCAAGTACAAAAAAGGGTACGAAAATAATATGTAAAATCGGCCCCAGACGCACGGAGATGTAGGCGTGCATCAACGCACGTTCACCAATGCCCGTGTGTGGGTTTGAAACGACGAATTTTTTTATCGTGCGTGCCACATTCATACCATACACGAGCGTTGATGCACGCGCGTTTGTGTACGCGTACATCTTTCTGTATGTGTGACCAGCTTAAGTAAAGATATCTTTTAATGGAGGGACAAAATGGTAGGAGAAAAATTACACAGAATTTTATTTATTTTTTAAAATATAATAAAAAATAAAAACTTTCTAACAAGCACTATTCAGTTACAAATAGTGTAGTGCAGTTTTTTGTGCATCAATATAATTTTATAACTAACTATGTAATGTGGTACTTGGTTATGTCTACGTTAAATGATGTCTACGTTAATCAGATTCTGAATCGTAAGTGCTGGAATCACTGCTGTCATTCCCAGTATTAATTGGGAGAACTTCTTGTCGATCAAGTATGTGCTCTCTGTCATACAATTTCCATATCTCAGAAGTAACAGTTTGTAGTGCAGTGCCTCACGCCACGTGTTTAAACAGTCTCGTTCTGTTTTATCATCTCTACTCACGTGTTTGTTGTAGTAAGATTTTGCAATTCCCCATATAAGTTCGATTGGGTTAAAAATGCAATGGTATGGGGGAAGACGTAAAACTATGTGTCCGTATTGTTCTGCTAAGTTATGTACTAAATATTTTCGTTCTGGTTTATTTATTTATCTATTTTTTATTACTAAATTTTTTATTATTATATTAAAATCACCTCTCTAACAGCTGTTAAGGGTAGCAATGGGCCATTATAGTCTTGTTCTTGTTTAAAATAGCGTATCACAGATGCTGATGCTACTAACTATTGGCAGCGGCTGTTTAACTGCTCTCGCATTTCGCAAACGGAACTCAGACAACTATAGCACTATGATTGTTTTAAAAAGAACAGTTTTTAAACGCAAGTTAAAAGTTTTAAGCTCGAAAAGACACAAAACAAATAAAACTAATGTAAGTAAAGCTCGGATAAACTTCAAACTGTCAACAAACAAATGTCAAGAAATTAAACGCGACATCGCGGCAACTTCACATATGCTGCCAAATGCATAACAACGAAATAACAGGCGCGAAATTTAAAATTCATTAAAACAGCCCATTACAGTTTTCGTTTTATAATAATTATGTGTTGGTATCACTGCCCTCATTTAATAGTTTCATTGGTGACGTGCATCGGTTTTTATTTTGTATGAACTATATATGAATCGACAACAATGTGAGTATTTTCTCGTACGATTGTACCTACATCAATTAATTTACCAATTGGTCTTGGGTGTTAAAGTCAATTGTAAGATTTTATTAGTTGTCAACATTACACTATAATTAAAAAAATATATAACTTTATTAAATTGAATGATGTTTGGTAACATATGTCAATAAATAATGCACAATTGATCAAAATATGAAACTTTTGTTGCCTTAAACTTAATTTATTGTTTAAATCTTAACTTTTCTTCAAAAAATAAAAACGTATTTATTAAAAGAACTGTTATTGATAAAAAAAATTGTGTACTACTTTTAAAAGCAGTAAATACCCACAATTCTGAATCACAATCAATGAAACTATTTACAGTAATCGATTACAGAAAAAGGAGATTATTTCCCAGCTCTGGTGGTGCGTCAGGCTAAAAATGGCGATTTTGGAATTAAAATTTTACAAGCAAGAATAAATTTTTATTTCACAAAAACCGCGGTGAGCGTCAAGACTTAACGACTTATTAAGTCAAAGATCTATTGCCGGCAATTTGATTTTGTCCTGCTCTGGATGAAGATCGGATTTACGATGTGACATCTGCGAAAGAGATAAAATGCAAGCCGTATAACTTTAAGGGCGACTATAAATGCTAAATTACGTTCTAGGAGACAAGTTGTCGTTCATTGATTTCCAGCGGTGAAATATTGGAGCCTAATGTCGGGGGATTTATTAAAATATTATAAAAACTACACCGATTGAAAGACATTTATCAGCATTTTAAATAAATATGTTAATAAAGGGCGTCCAAATAAGAATTTCGGGATTTAAACTTGGCGCCATTTTTCAATAACTTAACCTATGATACAAATAAAAGAAGATGTGATACCGCGCAGGTAGGCGTGGCCATTTACGTCACGCCGTGACCAATTCCGCGATATTTTGTAAACGAAACACGTCTTTTTTGGTGTTTTTATATTACTTTTAGGAGTTTAAAAGTAAAAATGAGATGTGCTGTGTATGGTTGTGATGTGGACAATCAATCAGTCAATGTAATCAATGTGCGTATTTATCCCTTTATTTATATGATTATTTTAAATCATATACTATAAAATTTGTATTATAAGCAGGAGGCGAAGTATATTGCCAATAGAATTTATATAAAATCGCCTTTAACTAACGTAAACTCTATATTGTGCGTTATAAATTTCAAAAATAAGTCACGCCGTGGCGTCATGCGCGAACCCGAACGAATTTGACACGGTTTGGTATCATACCTTCATTTATTTGTATCATGAACTTAACCTAGAAATTTTATATTTTGCGTGTGTCATCTAGAGACCCGTCAATTTAACTATAGATCATTTTAGCCCTCAAAAATGGTTTTCCTTTTCACATCATTATTATGAACACCTACAGTACCGCAAGAAACTTTATACGAAAACACTTACACTAAATTTCTACAAAAAGAAAAATTATCCTTTAAGCATTTCGTTTCTCTCCCCTATCTTGGTAAAATTTCAACCATAATTGGTCGCTCTTCAAAAAACTTAATAACAATCTGTTTGTGTGTTATAGATCAGTTGAGCCAACCAATTCTCTAAACTTAAATATAAATTACGAGATCTAGACAAGAACTGTGTTTATTTACTTGCTTGTGATTCGTGTTCTGCCAGATATGTAGGATAAACAGGCCACGCTTTTAACATCACAATTAAAGAATATCTTTATTCCAGTAGGCTACAACACGACAACTCACCTTTTGGTAGCCACATCAAAACATCCAGTCACACCTTTAATTTGGATACACACTTCAAGTTTTGCACCACCACAAGAAAGGGAGAAAACTGGATGGAAAACATAGAAATTGTACTCTCCCAATCCCGCTCTCCACAAAACTTTAATGAACGAATCATTTTTTCATATAAAAATTACGATACTGCCGTAGATATTTTTACACACTAAATTTTTTAAAAGAATTTAAAAAACAAATTGTGAAAGGCATTCTCCTTTTAAGTTTTTGTCTCCACTCAATTTTGCATCGATCATAAATAATACAATATAATTTTTTCCTATATTAAACATCCAAAAAAACAAATACATGTTTTTATTACGGATAGGCACCTCTCACTGTATTCTGCTGCAGTTGTGTTTTGGTTGTTTGATTTGTAACGTATAAATTGGCTTTGTCTGTGATTCGTCATAAATATTTAAATTTTACATAATTATATGGATATTTTAGGTTGTCTGTTGACAGAAGTGCGCTTAGCATATGTCGATATGTGCTCACAACTCTAAGACCTGTAAGTACCTACTCTAAACAATTTGATTTTGTAACTTTGAAGTTTCGCATTTGTAATTTTTTAATTTTTTGTATTTTATTAAGTGTTGTATAACGCCTTTTCCTTTGGTAACACAGAACGCCCTGATGATGGCCAACTTAAGCCGAAACGCGTAGGCTCTAGTGTAATATAAATTTTATAAGGAGGAAGATAGGACTTTAATTAATTATTCACCCTTTAATAATTAGCAGAAGTATGTAAATTTTTCCGTTAGTGTTTTAACCAAAGGTATTCTTATAATTCTATTTTCACGTCCAATATTTGAACTATCTTCAAGTTTATTACATAAAGTCCCGAAATCGGCTTATAAATAATAATAATAACTTCCGATATCGGCGTTTTGTGGACATTAATCATTTCGCGGCGCTCGTGATACCGTCAAGGGATAAAACGAGCAGTCACTTGACAATAACAGGCCGATAAAAATATAAAAAAGGTAATTTTCCACCAGAGAGGCATAAGATTTGGCTGCAAAGTGGGTGTTAAAAAGCAGAATTTCTTAAAAAGGATCAATACATTGATTTAGAATCAGGTACAGATACCGTTATTCACGATTTCGAGCAATCAGGGATTCCCAAGCTATTTAAAACCTTGCGAACTATATAGTCCCCGTCCCACTTTTTGTGAGCCGATGTTGCCATGCTTTCAGTTATGTAGCATATTTTCAGATTGATGGACTCTACTAAAATAACGCAATTTCTGTGGGTTAATGCTTATCTACAATCATGATACAATAAAAGGAAGATATGATACCAAACCGTGTCAAATTCGTCCGGGTTCGCGCAAGACGTCACACTGTGACTTATTTTTGAAATTTATAACGCGCAATATAGAGTTTACGTTGGTTAAAGGCGATTTTATATAAATTCTATTGGCATTATACTTTGCCTCCTGCTTATAATACAAATTTTAAAGTTTATGATTTAAAATAATCATGTAAATAAAGGGATAAATTAATTTAAAATAATAGATATTGGTAAATTGCCTGCCAATTGTGTTCTATATATTTATTTACGTGAAAAGAAAAGGTAAATAATTTTATAAAATAAAACTATGCCGAATAATTAGGAAAATTTTTATTTAAAGGCATATTCATATTTAAATATATACCTACAGAGTCTTCCGAAAATATGTTATAAATAAGAATTTTGTTTGTTCCCATAATTTGTCAAATATTTTTTGCGGTGAATAACATCTCTGTATGTTTGCGACGGAAACATGTTTTTCAGGATAGATTTTTTGGGTTTTTTACACTTTAAATAGTAAATTATTAAAAATTATTGTATTTTTGTTTTCTTTATTTTTCAAATTTAAAAAAATCTTTTTAAAATGCCAAAAATTATTGTAAACAAGACAAAAATATCCAAATTTATGAAATTAGGCAAAACAAGAAATTATTTTTTAAGAAAATTGCCTTTTTTCAGTCGCTTTGTTTGTCGAATTTTCTCGATTAAAGTCTGGTAATTCGTTACCATGTAGATTTTTAGCAATTATTTGTCACGGTAAACTTTTTTTATTGAAGAGAGTTTGTAAAAACATTAAACATATTTGACATTCATGACATGACAGAATTGATGCTTTAAATTACCTTCATGATGAAGGTAATGAAAATGATTGAGTGATAAACAGATTCTAGTATTTTATTTTTCACATTAACTTATCTTCCCGTTTGCACAGACGCATCCAAACACTTTCTTTGTCTTTGGAGAAGCTAAAAACTTTAATATCGGGCACAAAGCCCTTGCATTAATTATGAATGAAAGAAATTTTTGTATTAAGTGCAAATTTAATAAATAAGTAGAGCGCTTTAGACCTTGTCAGTGCTACTTGTCAGAATAACAGTCAGAAATCCATCTGAACAGACAGCAATTAACACATTAAAATATTCTTAAATTACATTTAAAATCAGACATTCAATTTTACAAAGCAATTTCAAATTTAGTCCAAAAATCACATTTTCGATCGTGCTGGAAATTCCAAATTCCAAAATATGGCGGAATTACTTAGGGTAGACTCAGGGGTCGCAAGGGTCACTGTAAAGAAAATTCGTGTATATCAGAAGGTATTATGGTTGGATGTGATTTTAACATTGAGTGACATAAAGTAGGGTTTCTTTGTTCGATTGTCTTAATAATTTTCATGAATGCGTGTTTTTTAATATTTTTATTAGAAACATTTCAATCAGTGCTTTTGAATCTTCTTGCCCTACCCCACCGGGCAAAAAGGATATAGCAAAAGGGTAAAAAGAGTCAACTCTGGGACAAGAGAAAAAGCACAAGAAACGAATTATGGAAATTGTGTTTTTTTTAAAAGTATGGTTATTTATTCAAAAACAAAAAATAAAAACTTGCACCAACTGTAATATTACAAAATAAAACGTATTTTTCGAGGTATTTTTCTCAAATAAACAAAGATAAAACTCTAGCAGAACCTAAAGCCCTTAAAGGATAATATCTGTCTATAAAAACGGAACAACCTAAAGTTTTTTAGTTACAACAAACTTAGAAGTGTTTGCGCGACGAAATCACTTGCTGTCGACAGTTGTCGCAAATAAAGACACCAGTTTTGTAATCAGTGCACAATGTGCCCACAGTTGGCATATGTTGCACTGGATCCATTTCTCACCGGACGCATAGTTGCCAAAAGTGTCGCCACATAATAAACAAGGTACACTATCTTCTTCAGGAGAGAAAATTTCCTTGGGTTTTTTCGGCATTCCTAAAGCTGGCGGTTGACTGAAGTCTAAAACTTGACGTTTAACTGTAGTTCTTTTCTGGCTGCTTTGCGCCTGGCTTCGAATTTCTTCCTTAATTGGGGTTGAAGTGAGTACTTCAGACTTCTGAGTTTTCCTTTGTGTAACTTTCTTTCGATTTTGGCATTTTGGTAGTGCACGCAAATCCGAAAATCTAACTTTTTTCTTTTCTTTGTCATTATCAACTTCGTCGGAATTTTTATTTGTGACGTTACCTGAGGTTGATGGTCTGTTTTCGTCTTCAAATGACACGGTTGAATCATTATTGTTGACAATCTGGGCAGAAGAAGAGAAGGGAGACCTATCGTGATCATGTTGAACAAATCCAGAGGTTGCGGCTCTGTTTTCATCGTTTTGGTTAGAAGTCGAGTCTCCGATTCTTGAATGGTTGAAGTGGAAGTGTCATCTCGAATGTCTGCAACAGGTCTGGAGGTTGTAGCCAGGTTGGTAAACATTGAGTCATTTTCTAAACTTGTATTTTGCTCCTCGATTTCTGTAACTTGAGAGGGCAAGAAATCTAAATCTGTGAAAACATCTATATCACAATCTAATATCGAATTCGAAACCCACTAATTGCGTTTGCAGGAGTGGCAGCCTTTAAGTAGGCCTCAGAAAATATTTCGCAAATGTCAAAAAAGACACGTGTTGAGATGGGTGAGCTTTTTGCCACCTGTCTATGGCACATTGAAAATATTTGCCAAATGGACCGTAAACCAGTGGTTGTAGCTTGTGTGTGCTATGTGGCGGCACAGTTAACAGGACAACGTTGTTTTCATAAGCATAGTCCAAAACTTTAATAGCTCGGTGAGAAGAGTGGTTGTCCAGTATTAACAAGCATTTGTTGTCAGCTGAAGGTCGTACGCTTTTCACAAAAAATCGAAGCCATTCCAGAAAAGAGTCGGTGCTTATCCAGCCGTAATCTGTTCCTGGAGGGCAACCATTTAAGTAACGCGGATTCCTTTTCTTCCTTGGGAAGACAAGTGCTGGTGGGATATATTTGCCCGTTGCAGAACAACAAAACAGTGAGGTTATAAGTGTGCCACGCTCTGCTGACGAAATGCTGCCGACTATTTTTTTTCCTACCATTGAAATCACCTTTGGCGGCTTTTTGGCAGAGGTTTGAATACCCGTCTCGTCTACATTGTATACGTTATCCAAGACGATTTTATATCTGTCTATAGCAGCTTTTAAATTTTGAAAAAATAACTCAACCTGAGGTCTATTGAGAACCCTCGGGCTCTGGCTATGCTCGTAGGTTCAGGCTGTCGGAGACTTAATTCTGGGTGGCGACGCATGAAATTTTGGTACCATTGTTCTCCTGCTTTATTATTCTGAAATGGGTGTGCTATATTATTTTTTCTGCATATTGGTAAGCAATTTCACACAAATCTCTTCTCATTAACCCATAAAAACGGTTGTCCAGCTCTTTTATATAGTCAGCAAATTCGACTTCTTCTACTATGGAAAAGACTGGTTTGTATCTGCCCAAAATCTTTTTTGTACTGTTACTTTTTACATGTCTTTGTAGTGTTGAAAATTTTATTTCGAATTGTGTAGACGCCCGCCGAATCGACATTCCGGCTTTCACAGCCTCAAGAGCCCGTGCCATATCTTCTTCGCTCCAACTGGTGGCTCTATCCGATTTCCTTTTGTATCTGTACACCATCTAGAAAGAAGAAAATAAAAATTGAGAGTCTACCCATAATTTAAAAACAGAATTTGACATACAGGGTCATGATTCGTTTTGACCGACCCTTCTTGCCCGATCTTACAACTATGGATATGTCTAACTCTCTGCAAAACAAATATTACCTCCGGCAAAACATATTGAGGTTAGGTCTTACCTTAATGTCCCCTATTTGTAAATACATGCGTAGTTGGCTGGTAACCTGCGGGATGGCAAAGTAACCGCCACTAACAAATAGGTACTTCTTGTATTCGACAAGTTGAAAAACACTTTTCACTCAATAAAAATCTTTCGGAAAAAGGGTGATGCTGCAGAACTCGGCCGCTATAAGACAACAGGTGGCACCTGCGAAAAACCGTTGTTGCCAGATTTCATCGAACTTCTCACCGTAAATATTCAGGTGATTCGTCTTGCCCAGTATACCCTTCTTGCCCGAGTCTACCCTACAGTGTGACGTACATGGACACGCCTACCTGCGCGGTGTCATATCTTCTTTTATTTGTATCATGATCTACAATCATAAATACCACAGCCTTGAGCATATGACTAGGAATAATAAAATATACCAATATATCATGCTTTTTGTGATAATAAATCTTTAATAATTTATTTCCATTGCATGTTGATGAAATTTAGAGTGAAAATGGCAACGTCGTTTTACGTGGCGTCGTCTGGTTCATTGATAAATGTGATAAATCTGAAAGGCGCAATTTTGTGGGTGTATATTCCAGGCAGGTCCAAATATACGTTTGTAATGATATTTTACATGATTTTTGTTTTTTCCTGGCAGAACTTTCCTATCCACAAACTTTGCGGAATGATGCGTTAGTGCCAGCTGTGTGGAAAAATGGTTTATTTTCATCCGGACTGTTTCTTTCTCTTCGTGTTACAGTGAAACGAATTTAAGGTCGTACAGTGCTCCCGAAATTTGACCAAATAATTTCGCACGAAAACGCATCCAAAGGACTTACTAACTAACTAGAAGATCTAAATTTAAACTAGTACTAAGGCCTGAAATTTTGTACTGAATCTTGGAACTAAAGAATCTTAAGATTTTGTTTTAGCTAACTTAATTTTTTGTGGCGCGAGACCAATGAAAGCGTTTAACTTTATTACGTCATGGCGTGCAAAATGCGGCGTCCTCCATGGTTACACCAAAAATCATTAGTCTTGAATAATTATCTCGCCCAAAAACCGAAATATTCATTAATGGAAACAAAATCCCAAACTCTGAATCGGAAATTAAAAGGACTGTTCATTACCACCGCTTTGTTTTCATTTTCAATTATATTTTCAATGCAATAATTTAAAATATTTGTTCAAATTTTTTATTTACGTTAGCTTGTCGATTATTTATGAAAATGGAAATATACCCAAAAAAATAATTGATTTACCTAAACTGTATTTTTTTAAATGGTTAGGAAAACCTGAAATATAATAAAATAGTACCTAATTTATACATCGGATATCTGTTTTCTAGACTTAAGACATGTTCTATACAAGGATACGCTGATGATAGGGGAGACTGTAGTACCAAAATCATAGTAAGGATCCTTGCCAGACGTGTTCTGATTAAACAGGTTGTGGCGGCGTTTCTATTTAATAACAAAATAAATAACTAATTATTACTAAATATCGATTTAACTAGATAATACACGTGTTTTTATTTTAATTGTTAATTTTTATCTTGTTTTTTTGGCAAAATGGAAAATGGTATAGAAAAATAAAGATTATCTGATGCCTTTAAATTTGCCCCCTCCGCCGTGCCTCTATCTAATTAGTCGCTAGAGGCCCGGCACTTCCTGCTTTCCAAGCAGTTGTCCAGACAGAAATGAAGTTAGTAACATATTGTTAATAAGACGTATAACGCCTTGTGAATTTTTGTTTTCTGTTTATTAATTAATGATAGAAAATAGTTTTCAGCCCTTTATTAGTGATATTAGTATTAACAAAATATCTTGCGCGGTTAGTATTTTGCATTATAAGTTAGTAAACACACAACATTGTTGAGTGTTTAGTTGAGCGTTATTATTTTACTCCTGGTTTGAACAGGTGAAGACTGATTTCTTTCTTTAAAGGTAAATATTATTTCTTCAAACTTGTTACATAGAACTATTGTTGAGAGACTTGGCAACACAATAACCTAGCTTACTTTTTTATATGGCGATGTGTTTATTACCAGTGGTGCGCAATACGTAGGTTTGGGGGGGAGGGGCTATATCTAGCTTATTATCGCGAAGCGCAATTTATGACTAATTTTCCCCCATCTGAATTCACACAAGGATTTACCGATTGCAGTATATGCAGTGAACTTCATAACACACTGTATGTATTGAAATAAGTTTTCTTTTAGTTAGACATACCTATTAATCAATGACTTGTTTTAAAAATTAAACCAAGGCTATCGAAGCACAATAAAATCGGATTCATAAAATTCTGTAAACATGACCAATTTAGCTAAAGACCGGAAAATTAATTTAAAAAGCCAACCTAATAAAGAAAAGTGAAAAATTCATACCGGAAATTATCCGCTTGACTGGTTTCGCCCGCCAAATCGCGATTTCGTTAAGTGGACGCGGCGTCAATACATTTAAATATGGGATGGGCGTGTTTCCGAAATCTACTTCACAAGATCTTATCGAAATATTGATCTCGAACTTATTAGGGTGGGGTAAAAAGCTCGATATGTTTTATTGATATTTTAGGATGACAAACTAGGAGATAATATTATGACAAACTTAGATTTAGAGAAAATGCGTCTGATTTGAGATGTCTTGGTCCAGATCTAAATTATCTGATTTACCTACCTTCTCTTTATGAAGGCTGTATACCTAAATTACAGCTTGTCAAATATAGCTTTGCCTCTTAGAAATTTCCTAGAATTTGGATAACAGAAATGGTAATATTAAGCGGCTTCTAGTTTGGTTTAAAGTAACGTCAGCAACAAAAATAAAATTACATAAATGCTTTATAACATTCTGTTTCATTTAAATAAGATTACTCTAGCTAGTCGTGAATTAAGCATAAAGTAGTTTAAGTAGCAGTCAACAGAAATTTTGTTCCGAAATTGTGCTCGCTTGAGTCTGATAAAGAATAAAGTCAAATTATTTTGTGTTAAAGGGGTCGAATTGTGATTATGAGTGGTCTCATAAATACTTTCCGGAAATTTTGATAATTATGGTAGGTACTAATTATAACTCTAAATTCGATAATTCACCTGATGGATATAATAAATTGCTGCCGGTCTTATTATTATTGTTATTATTGAAGCCTGGCAATGACCCTTAATCTATTAAATACCTCTTATTAACTGACCGGCCAACTAATCTGAAGTATTATAGAAGATAAACAGGATTAAAAGGAACAATAATACTAAGGAAGTTTATAGGTAAACTTTATTGAACTAAACCTTAAAGTACTTTAATTTTTAACACAAATATATTTTTAAAGTGAGATAATTGAATTACTACTCGAATCACTGCTACTATCTAAATATGAAAATCGCTTACATGGTCCTGCAGGTTTATTACAATACTGTCTTCACTCTCCATCAGTGGCGGCCGGTGAAATTTTAAAGTTGTTTATCTCTGTTGTTACTTATGGGACCCATGTCAAATTCAGGGGTTTTAATAGTGAGCCTACTGTGTTTTGGTAAAGAAAAAGAAATATTTTGTGTTTTGCGAAAAAAAGTTGAATTTTGCCCTGGCAGACCCTGGGAAACAAATGAACACGTTTAGGTATTTTATTTATTCTTTTTTAAACAAATATCAGTTTGTCGAAAATTTTTAAAGTTTAAGAGAAAAAATGTGTGAGTAGAAAGTTATAGTCATTTGAATTTTTTTAAACCTAAAATATAATTAAAAAAAATTCAAATTACTATAACTTTCTACTAACACATTGTTCTCTTTTAAAATTGAAAAAATTTCGACAAAATGATACAATCACTTAATTGTCTAGAAAAAATAATAAATAAAATACCTAAACGTGTTCATTTTTCCCCAGAGTGTGCTAGGGCAAAATTCAACTTTTTCGCAAATTTCAATAGTATATGGTACAACAAGTGAGAAATATGTCGTTTTCTCACTTGTCGTACATAGTACTTTTTCTACGGATGCGTTGTTTTTACGTGTTCAAAACGAGGTTCTGAATTATCAACAATAAAAACTATTCCCGTTTGGCAAGTTGACAACAATAATAATTTTCCCCCTCCCTGTATTGTAAGCAACCTATTTTGACACTGCTTTGACAGACGGAAGTGAAAGTTACTCAACAAGGTATTGGTTGCCCTTAACGACAGGATGTAAGTCAACTTACATCCCTAGGGAAATAATAATCTGAAATTATTATAAGAATAACTTTAATTTTTGATTTCATCAACATAATATTACAAAAATCCGGTGATATTAATTGAAATGAATATTAATGGTACAATTATTACAATTAGTCACATTATTAACAAAATTTGGAAACAAGTTTTCTCGTTTCTTCTTGATGTGTATTACATTTTCTGACTCCACAGATCCTTCATTTCTAACCAATGTTTCTGTCACTGTTGAAGCACTGCAAGAGACTTCTGGCTGGGTCTTATTGTATAAAATTTTATTCGCTACTTCCTTTTTATTGTTGAGGCTCTCAGCTACGTAACTTTCCGCAATAGTAGCGGATTTCCATCCACCATGTCGCTTGATAGCTAATACATCAACTCCAGTATTTGCTAATAAAGTTGCCGACGTTCTTCTACAAGAGTGTCCAGTATACATTTTGAAGTTCTCAAACTTTAGAAATTTCGCAATTTTACTTGGAATTGACGAAAACGTATTTTTCCCAACAGGCTGGTTTAAGCACTTTCCATTTTGATATCGCATAAAGAAGCTCGGATTAATAGTCGTCATGTGGGATCTTATATCAATGTACTTTTGAATTATTTTGAAATGACAAACCTGAGTGTCGTCACTTTTTGTCACTGTAAATGTACGTGACATTCCATTTTTGGAGTCAGGAATGGTCAATTATGACTTCTTGACTTATTTTAACATTGTCCATTTTCATTTCACAGAGTTCATTAGAACGGCACGCCCCAGCAACTCCCATTGCCATTACGACCTTCATCAATAAGTACATATCATCGGGGGCTTCAAGCATGAACTTATTCACATCTTCCCTGTTAAACACATTCGATTTTTTGGGTCTGTAACCATCATTTTTTCTTTTCAAAAATGCTCGAAGTTTTGGATACTTAGAAATATCTATATTTTCCTCTATAAAAAGGGTGGACTTCAACATCGAATACTCACACCATAAGCTTGATGGGGACTTCAGTAAAGCACTTTTCTCGTGGAAATACGCCAAAAACAAGGCTTCTGAGACTGCAGTAGCCGTCTTGCTTTGGCACCAATTCTTAAAGGATTTATATGCTGCTTCATACCTTTTTTCGACTTTTCCGGTAGTAGAGATAAACAAGCAATATTTGCTGATTCTTCTATGTCTGAAACATCCATTTTGTCCACACAGAATCAAATAATTCGACTTCTTCAAGCTTTTCGCTATGAATTAATTGTCAACTTGACGTTGTTGATAAAATAAAAACTGCTTATATTGCTCTGGCAACGGATCACGGCTGCCTTCATAATTTAATGAGAATGCTATCGAATGTAATGATAATAAAAATCCAAAAATATATCCAGCATTTTCCGGTAAACATACAATTCAGGGAGGGGGAAAAATGTTATATACTATATGGGATGTAAGTACATTAACCAGTCTCGGACTTTTTTGCCAGCCCTCGCTATCGCTCGGGCGCAAAATTCGTCCTCGACTGGTAAATGTTACTTACATCCCTTATAGTATAAATAACTATTTTCTTTACCAAAACATTCCTAGTAGGCTCACCATCAAACAAAACCCCTGAAATTGGCATGGGTCCCCTAAGTAGTAACAGAGATATACAAATTTAAAATTTCACGGGCCGCGCCTGCTCTCCATGCAAACTTTTTCAATATTCTTGACATGATGAGATTTCCAATCTTGTTCGGAAAAGGTACCGAAAAATTCCCTACAATAATTTTGCACATTATTAACATTAAAAGCAATATTTCTGTATGCAACAAACTGTTTTAGAGAGGCCCAAACAAGTTCAATGGGATTTAGATCTGGATGGTATGGAGATAATCTCAGTACATCATGTCCGAGTTCTTCCAGGATTTCACCAACTCATATGTTTTATTCAATGATTTTCTGATTTTAATTAAACTGTATTGATCCACTTTTAACATGTCGTCGGTAACGGTGGCACTACGTCGTCTTTTTGAGGGCCATTATCCTAATCTTGGTTTGGAGAGCTGTTTTCTGGATTATTTTATTTGCGTCGTAGTATTTTAACTTTTTCACATTGAGACTTTTGGAAGAATTAGTGGGATTTCTTCCATTAAAGGTAACAAAAATATTATTTCTTCAAGCTTGTTACATATAACTATTGTTATGACACTGTTTTTTTTTTATATGGGAATGTGTTTATTACTAGTGTTAAAGGAGGCAAGTTAGACCTGGAGAATCGAAATAAGCAAAAAAAAATTATGCAATGAATGAAACCCATTGGAATGGGTTCCTAAAGGTGTCCAAATGAACGTATGAAACTCTTAATAAAAGTATATTGTTGCTAATTCTTTTAATTAACAATTTTTTGCAAAAAAGTTTTTTTAATATCTTTTTTCGTTTTTTCCGTCATATCTCTGTTATTTATTAAAATAGCATAACGCTAACAACTTCACCAAGTTTCAGATGATTATCTTTTGTCATTATCTTTTTATAACGATTTATTAATAGCGATGTTTTCATGTTTTTCGAGTTAACTTCAACTTTATGCCAATAAAACTCACTGAAAAAGTAAAGGTCTTGTTAAACCAATCACACCATCTCCAAGTACATGTTTTACCGCACTGATACCTATCGTATTATTTTTAAAATTGAAAAAATTACAAAAAATAATGATTGATTTGAAACCCAACCCAACCTAAGCGAAGAACACGCAAAAATGCATGTTTCGTAAAACAGACAACTGAAAATTTGCCCTAATAAAAAAACAAGAAATCAATGGGTACATCCCTTATAGAATTCGTATATAGTGGTCTCAGGAATAGATTACAATACGTACTTTTTAATTTTTTAAAATTTGTTTGTAAATAAATAATTCAAACATTCGAAATAATTTCAAAATATGATTAATTGATTGTCTTGGCGATTATTTATACGTCCAATTTTGTTTTATTCAAATATCTTTAATTGATCAAAAGTTATGAGTATTTGTTTAAAGCCCGCGCCGCTTATCAAAGCGCATAGAGTGCGCCAGACCAAGTTCTCGCCAAACCGACCTCGCGCGCACTGTGCAATATTTACATGAACCAATTCGAGCCCTTTTCGACCCCCTCTATCTCCGAGGCTAGTTGCGTTACAGGACTTAATTTGTTCAGGGAAGGGGGTTAAGGTTACCAAAAAGAAGCAGTATTCCATATTTGATACGTCTAGGTGGAATAGTTTCCAAGATACGAGTCTCCAAAAATCATAATTTTGGGCACTCACTGATTTACTGATTGACTGATAGATCGTCATAAATCTAGGGTACTTCCAGTTAAGCTAGAGCTTTGAAATTCCTACCTATCTGCTCGAATACTTAGAGCAGTTCGTTCGCGAACTAGTTCTTTGAACTAGTTCGCCATTGAGAACTAGTTCGCACGAACTAGTTCTTTAAAAAGAACGATTAAGTCCATCAGTATTTGGAAAGTTACGGAGTACAGGCAGTCGGTGTATACACATAATATACTAATAACTAAATATCATTTGGTTTTATAATTATCTGAACAAATGATGTATGAAATCCCATCAAAAACATACATGTAAAAAACCAGGCCAAGTTCTCGTCAGGACTGTATGTTTTGCTATCTGAAAAAAATACCGTATTATTCATTAAAGAACTGGGCAATATTGAGACCCTTGAAAATTTGCCAAGTTTGGTCTGTAAATTTATCAATTCACACAATATTTTTCTGTGTTTCTCAAAACACTGCTAATAACGTGTAGGCATAATTTTTTACATTTCAGTTATTTTTTCAGATATTTTTTTACACGTATGTTTTTGATGGGATGAGTATATAGTGCTGCATCCGCTGCGCGCTCGCACTCGAACTTGTTGAGCGGTTTTTTATTTATTAAATACTGACGGATCTATTGGGCGTAGAAAAAAGTACTCAGTTGCAAAATTGTGTAATATTCTCTCACCTTTTGCGTTCCGCTATTTTAGTAAATATTTGAGATATGTCGGAAAAAAAACGAAAGAAGACATTAAAAAATACTTTTTTGCAATAAAGTGTTAATAAAAAATTTAGCATACAAGATATTTTTATAAAGGGTTTAATACGTTCATCTAGACACCTTTAGGGACTCATTCTAATTGGCTTCATACATTGCATAATTTTTTTGCTTATTTCGACTTTCCAGATCTAACTTGCCCCCTCTATGTGCAGTTGTTAAAATCATTTTTTGAGGGGCAATACCTAGCTGATCATCGCGAAGCGCCATTTATGACTGTTTTTTCCCCATCTGAATTCATACCAGGATTTACCGGGTTCAATATATGAAGTGAATTTTATAACACCCTGTATAACAGTGTATTTAAAAATGATATTATTTCTTAAATATAGTCGTAACAACAACAATTACGTTTTTATCCTTGGTTTTAATAATGTCTTCTATTGATACGGAAGCTAATTAGCACATCATTAACTAAACTTCAAATTTTCCTATCAAATGCAGACGATAATCTGCTTATTTTTAACATAGTTTTTATTATGAAATATTGCAGCATACAGATTAAATTTAAAAAAAATGTGCCATAACCAGATAACGTTCAATAACAAATTAAAATAGAAATAATAATAATAAATACTGGACCAAGTACTGGTCTGATTCGTGAAAAACACTATTGATTAAATAACTATAGTTCACACAAAATAAAAACCGATGCATTAAGTGAGTGCAGTAATACCACCACATAATTATTATAAAACGAAAACTGTAATGGACTGTTTTAATCATAGGCCTAATAATAATTTCATCTTAGGTTTTAATGAATTTTAAATTTCGCGCCTGTTATTCGTTGTTATGCATTTGGCAGCATACGCGAAGTTCCGCGATGCCGCGTTTAATTTCTTGACATTTGTTTGGTGACAGTTTGAAGTTTATCTGAGCTTTACTTACATTGGTTTTATTTGTGTTTTGTGTCCTTTTGGAGCTTTAAACTTTTAACTTGCGTTTAAAAACTGTTCTTTTTAAAGCATAGTTGTCTGAGTCCTGTTTGCGAAATGCCGAAGCAGTTAAACAGCCGCTGCCAATAGTTAGTAGCATCAGCATCTATGATACGCTTTTTAAACAAGAATGAGACAATAATGGCCCATTGCTACACTTAACAGCTGTTAGAGAGGCGATTTTGATATAATAATAAAAAATTAGTAATAAAAAAAATAGATAAATGAATAAATAAACCAGTATAAAAATATTTTGTCATTTTAAAAGATTATGTCATTTTTTCATTGACATTTGCTAAGCCAGTAGAGTTTATATTTGAAATTAAAAAAAAACTATGTTTTCTAACAAATATATTATCGGAAAATGTATTTTTGAAAGAGTCTTTAAAAAATATATTTTCGAAAAAATTTTGTAGATCCATTTCCGAAAAAGCATCTTTTGAAGAAACTGTTTTTCGAAAAAATTCGCTTAAATTAACATCAAAAAAGACGTTTGTTGAAAAAAACAGAACAGTTGGTCATCATGACTGAAATTGTTTGATTAATGTGAAAGTATAGTCTAGAAAGTATCCGGAAAAAAGAAAGTAAAATTATAATTTTTCGGTATATAATTTTATTACTTGAATCGCAAAATTACAACAAATAATTCATCTTATTTACTTATACAACCTCCATTTAACTGAAAACACTTAACTAAACGTACCACCCGAAACTAGGTCACAGCCATAATGTTCGGTGATTGTGGTCCAGGCCTGTAAAACTGACCGAATCAAACTTTTATTTCGTGGCGCTGCTCATGCCACTTCAATCTTCATTAGTCCCCATAGTTTTTCCATGGGACTAAGATCTGGTGAAGCTGCTGGCCATGGAATTGTTGCCAATTGGTGTTCTTGCATCCAAGCTTGAGTATAGGCAGAACTATGACATCTTGCATTATCCAGCTTAAAACGCCACCCGCCTGTTTCAAGAAGGAAACCATTTAGAATGTCACAATACTTTGCACTGTTTACGGTGCCATCAACTATACAGAGAGGGGTAGCACCACGCTGAGATATTGCTCCCCAACCCATTATTTTAGTGGGAAATTTGAACGGTAACATTTTCTCTTGATAGGATTTTTAGGTGATTTGAATCAAGCTGAAAACAACTTTCGTCAGATATAAAAACATTCCTAAAATTATCTTCTCGAAAACGTCGACAAAAATCTATTCTTCGTTGTCTTTGTAGAGATGTCATTGCAGGGATTTTTTGTGGTTTCCTTGATATGCAGCCTTGTCTTTTCAGTGACATGCTGATCGTTTCTGGACACACTTTTATTCTTCGTTGATTTCCAAATCTATTAGCCAATTTTCGAAACCCTAGGCGCGGATTTTGCTGTCCTAAGGTCACTAAAGCGTTTAAATTGTTTCTGCGAATCTTACGCGGTCTTCCCGAAACTGGTCTATGCCTCATATCGGCGCCATTTTTTATCCTCTTTATTGTCTTATATACTGCACTTTTTCCGAATTCAGTCAATTGCACTAATTTTTCGTTCAAACACCGTTTCTATACAACAATTCCACCTTTTTTCTTTTTTCTACTTGCGACATTATTTCACAAATCTTAAGCCTGTTTACAATCAACAATATTTGACAGATGGTGTTGTCATGCAATTTTAGCCATTGCCTACTATCGGCACAACTTACTTGATGCATTGCTTTTGTCTTAGATTGTTACAAAAAAGAAATATATTAAAATTAGGAAAAACAAAATTCTGAATACTTTCTAGACGGACTGCATGTTATAGCATTTTTTATTTTTACCTTCTGCTCATTTGAGGGGATATACGAGTACTTTTCTAAAACAAATTTTTCAAATTTTTATAAAGCACTTTTTAAAAACACTTTTCAGAGAACTTCTTTTTCGAAATTAAATTTTTTCGGATATTAATTTTTTCAAGCCAAGGCTTTTTGAACAAGTAATTTACGAGAAAGTAACATACCAAACCTGATCAAATCCAAAAAAGGTGCATTTAGGTTTGTCCAGGATCTATTTTCGTCTTTTTTTCATTAACATTTTCCAAGCTACTAGAGTTCATAATTTAATTTTCTAAATATATTTTCGAAAAAATATATTTTTGGAAAATGTACCTATTTAAAAACAAAAAAAATTCTGAAGACATTTTTGAAAAAATGTACTTTCGCAATACGTGTTTTCGAGAAAATATTTCACAAATTCGCTTCCAAAAAGCCATTTTTTCAAAAAACCATTTTTGAAAAAGCTCTCAGGACATTACTTATCAACGTACGTTCGAAATATGTGTATTCGAGAAAATATTTTTGATTGATTTTTTTTTCGCACTCGTTCTGCTTGTGGCCCTAGACTGTAGCCTAGGCTCACAAAAGTCTCACTCGTGTGAAAAAAATCATTTTCAAAATTTGTACAATATACGTACTATTAATATTCTACTTATACATTTTTTAAAACAAGTGATATTGTTTTATGCATTACAAAACATTCCCAATCCATTCCAGATAATTAACATCTGACCATGTCACACGCAAAAATAACCGCAGAAATAAAATTGCAAACTCGTCAACAAAGTTTGGAAAAGTTGCGCGCAATGCGTGGCTTCCATTGGCTCCCTAAATAATCACTGGCCAATGAGCGACGTCCTCGCGAAGACGTCTTGATGCCGTATACGACGCCAAGTTCTGGAGGATCAGTTTGCGTCCGGATTTTCACATAGGTGTCCGTTTGTCCGGTATTCCAGGACTGTATCGCACACGTGGAATTGAATAACATTTTTCGAAATAATTTTGATGGGAACATAAACACGGACAGACGTTCTTTTTGTGTTTTTCTTGTTTTGTTTCTTCTTTTTCAATTAGTTGTGCAGTATGCTATGGTGCGAGTTGTGGTAAGAGACCAGTTTTGAATCTGGAAAATGAGGGCTATTGAGACAGCTGTTTGGCTAGTGAGTTTGTTTATTTACGGTAAGTTATGCTTGTACTTTTTATAAAACACCATGATTTATTAAAAAAAATCGATAAAAGTTGCTGGAACTACCTTCGCGAAATGAAGTTATAAAAGTAAATTTACTTAAAATTAATAAGATCAAAGTCCAAACTGTTTATAATATTTTTATTTTGCGAGCTTCCGCCAATCAGGTGAGCGGCACAGAATCGCATTACCGAACGTAAATATTTACATCCCAAAATATTTTTTTGTAATGTTTGTAAAATCTTACAATAACTCTAAAATAAATGACGATTTACGGCAATGTCAAATTGTATTTTGTTTAGACAACTTTCCCTACAATATGCGAACTATTTTAGTTTTAAAAGTTGTGAGGAAACGTATGACATTTCGTAGTTTAGTAAGTTTTAAAAAGTGACACTTTCCATGTCAAAATTTTAAAAAATATACAACATACTTTTAATATCCGCGTGTTGTGTACATCAGATGACACGTGCGCCAAATTTTGTAAACGCTCAATGGTTACCTACTTACGTGCATTATGTTATTCTCCTCAAACCTATTTTCTGAGATTACGGCCAAATTGCACCTAAAAACAATATTAGAATTACTCGATTTCTTTTTTAAACTTAGATACGTAGGTAAAGTTATTGAGTCAAAGCAACAAAAATAAAATTTATTTTTGATCAATTGAACTCGATATATTTAGTAATTAGTATATTATACAACGATTACGTATTAATGGCCACTACATGAGAGTTGCATACACTATTGTTTCCACCACCATTTATTAATAAATATTAAACTGAACAACATTTATTTAATTTAGCAACAGTTAAACAAATTAAATACTTCACTATCACCAATAATACCATGACATAATTCCTAATTTAAATATTCTTTAAAGGTTCAATGAAAATGGAAATTTTAGTAAAAGAACTGCCAAAGTCATATCATGTGTATTAAAAAGAGGCCACTTGATTAAAAAAGTATGGATTCAGATTGGTTAATAACGCGGTTTCATAATGAAAATTTGTTTTGAAGACTTTTAATTTAAATATTAGAGTACGGGAGTAGAAAATTAGTATAATATATAGTAGGGTGTCCGTTATTTACCAAGTTCATTTTTTTTTTTTGCGATGCCCCCTAAATTTTTAGTTTATCGTCTAAAAAAAATGTCAGACCAAAATAAGCCCTTAATATTCAGAATAAACCTTGCCCTCAAGACGATACATTTCCCATTTAAATTACATGGGATTTTGCAACTTTTTACAATTAATTTGTTTTTTCTCGGACAAGATGACTTATAGCAATGAGATATACATGTTCTTATAGGAAATTGAACGCTCTACAAAAAAGATATCTTATAATTTTTCGATTAATTCACTCCTTCAAAGGTTAGTCAAGGTACTAAATGCGACTTAGCGCGCTTGCGTGAATAGAAAATCCGTGTGTTGGCGGGAATGCTTGTAGTGTAATTTTGAGTCACTTACTGTATTGAAGGGAAATTTCATGAAAATATAAATAAATAAAATTAGTTGACTGCGTGTTATAAATGAATAGTCTCAAAAATGATTCAAACTAGAACCAGCTACCTGTTATGCGGTATATTATTTTCAATGTTTACAATTTTTTTACCCTAATACCACCAGAATTATCTATTTTTAGACATAAACTAATAACTTTTATCGAAATAATAATCATCAAGTAAAAAAATCTGAAAATTTACATAGAGTTCAAATTCCACCTTGAATAACTTTTGAAGGAGTGAATTAATCGAAAAATTATAAGAGACCTTTTTTGTAGAGCGTTCAATTTCCTATAAGAATATCTATGTCTCATTGCTATAAGTCATCTTGTCCGAGAAAAAAATTATTATAAAAAGTGGCAAAATCCCATGTAATTTAAATGGGAAATGTGTCTTTAGGGCAAGGTTTATTATGAATATTAAGGGCTTATTTTGGTCTGACATTCTTTTTTAGACGATAAACTAAAAATTCAGGGGGCGTCGCAAGAAAAAAATCAACTTGGTAAATATCGGACACCCTAATATACAGGGTGTGTTTTTTGAAGTGTTACAAGGCGATATCTCGAAAACGGTTTAAATATTTTCATAAAATTTTGGTGAGTTAATAGGGAGATCACATATTTAAACATATTTTTGACATTTACCCCCTCTCTCTATTTTGAGTGGTGGGGGTAACTTTGGAATTTTAAATGGGATGATGTACTTTTGTTTACAAAACTCGAATCTACGTAAAAAAAACTACGGATGTGTACACATTTTTTTTTGATTTACTCTTTCGGTTACGGAATTATAATTCACTAGGAATATTTGGTTTTTATTAAATTTCGTTACGGAATTTTTGGGTGAGTTTGGGAAAAAAATTTTTTTTGTTTATTTTAACGAAAGTTCGTATTCAGTTTCGTGCATGTGTGGTTTTTACATAGTACAAATTCGTGGCTAAAAATGGACGATACTAGAAGATTCTTACTGGTCGCATTCGAAGAAAAGAAAGATGCTGACTATTGTTTAACCCACTTTCTTTTGGGAGGCTGATATTGTCCCTCATTTGTCCATCCTTATAATTTTTCAAACTTTTTGCATTTAGTGCTGGATTTTCTTTTACCCTTTCTATTAACAGAAATTGAATACGAACTTTCGTTAAAATGAACAAAAACCAATTTTTTTGTTCCAACTCACCGAAAAGTTCCGTAACGAAATTTAATAAAAACCAAATTTTCCTAGTAAACATAAGTCCGTAAATGGAAGAGAAAATAAAAAAAAATGTGTTCACGTACGTAGTATTTTTACGTCGATTAGAATTTTATAAACAAAAGTAGATTATTTTATTTAAAATTCCAAAGTTGCCCCCAGCCCTCAAAGTAGAAAGAGGGAGTACATGTCAAAAATATGTTTAAATATGTGATCTCCCTATTAACTCACCAAAATGTCATGTAAATATTTGAAACCGTTTTCGGAATATCGCCTTGTAACACTTAAAAACCTCACCCTGTATAACGAGCATGGAAAGTGGCACCTCGTGTGTTAACACTAGTGTGTTATGTGAATTTCCTTTGAGTTTTGTACGATATTTTTCCCACCAGTTTAGACACCAAAAACAAAAAAATAATAAACTACTTCTAACATAATAATATGTCGAGATTTTTGAGGAAACAAATTCAAGGATGTAGGAGTATTTCTTGCTTTATCTACGACACTTGGTGGAGTACATTCCATCAAACCTTTTTTGAGTGAATACTTTCTAAAATATTTTTAAAAATTCGAAACTTGCAGAACGTGATCCTATTGGTTATGACGTCACATGTTATATAAATAAAAGTGCTATTATGACTGGTGTACCGTAAACTCGACTCAGTGGCGCACCGAGAAATTTCACATAGGGGGTTTTACAACCAAAAATTTTCTTGGCATATAGGCGAGTAGGTGACAAATTTTTCTTGTAGGTATATTTTTAGTAATTTAATAATAACGGTAACTATTTTTAGTAGGACAAATGATGGATTATGGACTTCATCGAAATTCGGGCCATTTAGGCATCAATAATTTGTCTTTTAGCTAAAATTAATATAGTACATACACTATATTATATATTAAAATTACTACAAATTTTAATAGAACCGGAAATTCTCAGCTGAGGAGAATATAAAAAATAAAAATAATGAGAAACATTTTATTTAAAAATAATAAATTTTTACAACTAGATAAATTATAATAAAATATCTAGACGACCTGGCCTTAGAGCTAACTGGTTTAATACATCTTCTTCATTTACTGGAGTGTCAGAATGTATTTAAACATTAAGGCTAAACCATTTAGTCGTTCTTCTCCTGCGGAATTTCGTAAATAACTCTCTAAGAGTTTTAATGAGGAACATGATCTTTCACATGTACAAGTTGTTACTGGCAAAGTAACCATTATGGAAAGTTGATCATAAATTATTGGAAATAAGTTCTTATTGTATACACTAACAGCTTCAATGGTACCCTTTGATTTGGGTTCAAAATCTTTTAAGAATTGCGTCCAAAGTTTGATTTCTCCCTTTATGTTTGTATCTAATTCATAAAAATCTTCCAGATTTTGTACGGAAATGTCTTTATTTGCACCAGCTTGTGTGCTTCATAAGTTTTAAAATGGTTTTAAAATATCTTTGTGAGCGATAAATCTGTCATTTATAACAAGTATGGTTTCGTCAAAAAACGGAATGAAAATTGATCTTTTGTAATACTTTTCTGGCTTTGAGGCGGGAACATTATTTCTCATTGTTTGATAATTAACTAATCTTGGGAGAGATACAATTAGATGAAATTCGTTACAAACGTCTGAAACTTGTTGAAAAAAATTGACAAATATTTCATCTGCTGTTTGACGCAAAAGTTGTAATGATTTGTTTGTATTATCTGCAGGGTCAACAGTAAGTCAAGATTTGAAGTTTGCAGATACTTAGTAAAAAATCGCAATTGCAAATAGCAGATGACAGCAATTGAGCATCAGTAGCAATTTTCTTATCTGTCCGTGTTGTAATTCCATTCAGTGTTTTTATTGTAACAGGGAGCAATGTAATAAATGCATGAACTAAGTCGTGTCTGTGAATCCATCTTGTGGCACACAGTTTTTTAATTTTTCTATTTTTTGTTGTCCTTCTAATTGGTCTATTTGATTTTCAATGACGTGTTGCCTTCTCGGAAAGTTAAAAAAATTGTTGAGATATCGCAAGATTGAAGCTATGAGAACAACACTGCACATATGTACATAGCTTTGGGATATTCTTAACGAACAATGGTTTGAACTCCTTTTATATGGCCACTCGTGGCACTGGCACCATCATATCCTTGGCCCTATATATTCAGCTTTTAAACCTACATCTTTTATGATCGAACAAATAGTGTTAGCTAATCCAGCTCCACTAGTATCAGTTATAGGAATAAATTGTAAAAATTTTCTACTAATCTGACGCAAAATGATAGTTGGATTGTACGGCTAATATACGTGGTGTCATCACACAGGATGGTAAAAAAATTGACATAATTGACTCTTGGTACTAGCTTTTCCAAATTTGGAATGTGTTAAATGCAGAAATGACATCGTTTTGAATTCGCCAACTAATGTAAGTTGCATTTGCCCCAGCAGTCTTTAACGTTCAGATTCACTAAGGAAGTTTAAGCTTTAGTACCGGTTTAAATTAGGATCTTATAGTTGACCAGTTATGTTTTAACAGGTTTTTGTCGTGTCATTGTTAATAAGTCGGCATTAAAAACTTATGAAGTATTCTGATATTTCAGCGATTTGCTGGGTTTCCAAATGATTTTCGTCTTGGAACGAGTTGCTGTAATCAAATTAGTTTTATTATTGTCGAAAGTATGGACTACAATTGCCCTTTTCTTTATAAATTTGCGAAAAAGCTCAGAAATAAATTCATAGTATCAAACTTAAATGTCTTATTCTTACACTTGTCAGTTTAAAACTTTTGGTTGTCAAATTAGACCGGACTAGCATTGGACAATCTGGCTGTAAATGTTTCGCCAAAATCTGGTCTCCAGCCTCTACTTTGAATTTTCAAAGAGATCTAAAGTTTCCTTCTCCTCTTTGCAGTGATTCGTTTGGGTCAAAAGGTTCAGAATCGCGATGCCCTCTGGATGACTGGCCCATTTTAGCAAGAAAAATAGCTTCTTAATAATGGGTTCAGGGAATTCTATATTTTTTAACATTTGAGATTTCCTACCACTGTCAAGCGTTAACTAATTATTTTATTTTTCTCCAGTATATGTTGCGAGAAAATTAGCTGCCCTTTCTAAACATTTTTTACGGTAAGAGGTTCCAGAATGTTTTTTAAAAAATCTTCCCTTGCATCCGAGCTTGCATCTTTCCATCTACAAAATGGTGTTTTGACTAATGTACCTGTGCCTAATCTTGCTGTCCCCCAACAGTACAAAACGACCTACAAAACTTGCAAAATGCAGCATCTAATGAAGGAAAGTACACAAGCCAATTCCAGTCAGTCATCCATTTCATTAGAAATTTTAAATTTTTGGGACCGGACGATGAAAATTTCCATTTACAATCTGGCATCCAAGGGTTCTCTAAAAGCCTTTTCTTAGTACCATCATATAAATCTACCTAAAAATATTAAAAAATAAATACCACATAGATCTTAAAAAATCGGCATGAAAAAAAAAATGCATACCGATTTACTGACATAAAGATCAAAATTAAAATTATAGCTGCTTTTGACGGATTGCTCTGTCGAGTCACCTGTGTCCCGTAATCTATGAAAGCTACTTTCTCATCTTCAGTATTATTTCTGGAAGCCTATGTTACGTAAAAGCGAAAGAAAGTTATAACCTATACGTAGCTGGTTACAAAATTGAAACAAAATTACGTTTATATTTTGCTGAACCCCATATACGTATTACTACTATATAGCGAACGACGAAAAAATGTTGAAGCAAAGACGTAGCCTTTGGAAACAATTGCTAACCAGTCACGTGATGTACTGAACATACGGGGGGGGGGGGGGGGTCGGGCTTGCAGCGAACGACGAAAAAATGATGAAGCAAAGACATAGCCTTCGGAAACAGTTGCTAACCAGTCACAGGACGTACTGAACATCCCTCCTAAACAACCACGTGATTTGACAAGCTAATCAAGCTGAGCTTAAATAATGTGTTTTTTTTAGATTTCCAAACGATGCCTCGCTTTATTTGCATAATGTCCTTACCTGTTTTGCCCCAAAATCTCAAATTAAAAATTAAAAATGATGTATTCACTCTTCGGTTTACATTCTTGTGAAGACTATCCGTCGCTGAAACTACAAGTAGTTTTTTCACTTCTTGCTGCTTAAAACTGTCATTATCGGTACATTAGCTATGTCTCTACCTGAATGTAAACCAGTACTAAATATTAAACTTTTTTAGCGAATCTGAACGTTAATGCTTTTAAATTTAAATTGTTGTTACAACTGCTTTTACAGACGCACTAAAAAATAGAGACTTATCGACAACACTAAAAAATGAATTTTAAATTGGATTTTAGGACATTACTAATGCTAAAAAAATGTGTTATGGGTAGACAAATTAAATTATGTAACACTTAACATCAAATTCAACTAAAGACAATTCGGGAAATCTTGTAAACTGAAAATGTAAAACGATAAGTGATATTTTACTTATGTTTGCTCAGGTTTTGCGCAAACTGAGTTACCAAACCATCCAAGCGTTTTTTCCAGCATTACTCAATATTTTTTTAAGCATTTTTTATCACTGTCTAAATTTTCCCGATTTGAGAGCTTGTTTAATGCTTCTTTAAATAATAAACGGTTTTTAAAGTTAACAGAGTTTTAACGAAATCATATTTTATCGTATGTAATCAAAGTTTTATGCCTTTTTATAAGAAAACTAACGAGACAGAATGATTGGCCTTTTTACGACCAGTCGAGCGATTTATATTGTGCAGAATTTATCGCGCTTTTTTATTTCCCGACGAGAAATAACGCCCTAGATAAAATACTCAAACTGTCATATTAACTCAACGTTAGGTATCTTGCCGAAATTAAATGTCGTTCACACTCGGCGCTAAAATAGTTATAAAATTTCGTTCTTGGGCGGCTATAAATCCGAAATAAAGAGTAACAATCGACCCGCGACCCACAACAAACACCAGGTAGTAAGTATATGATTGATTCGTATGAGATGTTTAAATCGTGACCGAAATTTTTGACAAAAAATAGTATATTGTAAAAATTAGTCTCTTCACACGAGTGAGGCAAGTCGAACGAGTGTGAAAGGGTATTTTTCTACAACTGTCAAAAAAAGTTGACTTTGTGACGTTGATTTTGATGTGTGAAATATGCCATTTTATAACCGTGCGTGAAATAGCTATTTCACACATGGGAAAATGATTTCAGGCACTAAAAACTAAAATACCTTTTTATTCTTGCACCATTGCGTGAAACTATCGTATAATTTTTTATACAAATATTTTGATTTTGAGGTGGAAGATTGTCAATAGCAGAATTTGCCTATTTTAAGAGGCTTTGGAGAAGTCAACGAAAAAAACTCATTATCACTATTCTCACTATTTTCTTGCATTTTTTGACTTTAACTTGTGCGCGTCTCTTCAAAAACTTCGACAATACTTTGCTAAATGGACAATAACAAAAAATAGTAATAAACGCGTACGAGTGGTTTTCATAGTAACAATGAAAGCAACGACGCGACAAGAAGCGGTTTTTAAAAATTTTATATATTTTCTTTTGGTATTTTGAACCCTGTTTTTGATAGTTGTAGAAAACATATTGTATGAAACTCGTGCGTGAAGCATCTTTAAAAAAACCGATCGTTTACTCAAAGCGTTTTAACTCGATCTCGGTTTCACGCACTAGTTTCGAAATAGTATTTTACATAACAAGTGCTGAAAGTGACATTTTCCACACGAGTGGGAATGTAGTCGCACGAGGCGACAGCCGAGTGCGATAATCCCACGAGTGTGCGAAAATTACTTTCACACGAGTAATGTACAATATTTTTCCTAATGACCACAAAAATATTTACAAAAACACCTCAATTTCTGTCTTTTAAAACCCTCACTTTCAACACTAATATTTTCATCAAGTGTGCCGAAAATAAAACAAATGAAATTGGCATCCATCTATTTCAATGTCATGTTGACAAGTACTTTTCAACACGCGTGTGATATAAGGCACTTTCACGCCAAGTTAACCGTGCTTTTTTTCTCACTTTCATAGGTGGTCGTAGGAAAATAACTATTTCAAACGTGTTGAACACTATCGTTCAGATTCACTTAGAAGGTTTAAGATTTAGAACTGGTTTAAATTAAGACCTTATAGTTGATCAGTTATTTCTTGACAGGTTTTTTTCCTGTCATTGTTAATAAGTCGCCATTAAAAACTTATGAAGTTTTATGATATTTCAGCGATTTGCTTGGTATCCAAATGATTTTCATCTTGGATCGAGTTGCTGTAATGAATTTAGTTTTATTCTTGTCGAAAGTACGTACTAAAATTATCTATTTCTTTATAAATTTGCGAAAAAGCTCAGAATAAATTCATAGTATAAAACTTAGTTGTCTTATTCTCACACTTGTCAGTTTAAAACTTTTGGTTGTCAAATTAGACCGGACTAGCGTTGGAGAATTTGGCTGTATACTTTTTCAACAACTGCAGCAGTAATATTTTGTGCATTGCATCATACGTAGATCTTTACGTATACAGGGTGTCCAAAAAGTTTTAGTATGATCAAATATCTTTGCTGTTATCAAAGATAGAGAGACCAAATTGTAGGTGTATCTTATTGTTTAATAAATCTACTTTTTTATGTAATTCAACTTTTTCAACTCCCTTGAGGGGTGACATTAGGGAGTTGAAGTCAAAAATTTTACATGCATCCCTATGCCATGTGGTAGGTACCTGATTTTAAAGGTCCTCAAAAAACATTTTACCGCAAACCCAATTAATTCGTTTTTAAATGGCAAGTCTTTAAAAACTAAAAATCGCGAACAAAAATTAAAAATTGAAATACCTTTATTTCTCTTATTACTTTATAAAAGTTGTTTAAAAAATGACCACCATGAACTTCTTGGCAGTAATAAAGTCGATTTTGTAACTCATTTCTCACATTTTCAAGAATGGCAGGTGTTACTTCTTGGTAGAGTTCCAAAATCGACTTTTTTGCTGCTAAGAAATTCATGGTAGCTATTTTGAACAACTTTTAAAGTAATTAGAGAAATAAAGGTACTTACATTTTAAATTTTTTCCCCAATTTTAATTTTTATAGGCTTGCCATTTAAAAACGACTTAAGATACGGACCTCGGGCTTGCGGTAAAATGATTTTACTTTGAAGGCCTTTCAAATGAGGTCAGATGCATTTAAAATTTCTAGCGTCACGCCTCAAGGGGGCTGAAGAAGTTAACTTACATAAAAAAGTAGATTTATTAACCAGTAAGATACACCTAACATTTGGTGTCTGTGTCTTTAATAGTAGCAAAGAAATTTGCCCATACTAAGACTTTTCGGGCACCCTGTATACAATATTTCTTTTGAAACCGAAGGAAGAAGATTTTGGAATAGTTCTGCGGCTTTTCTGCTACCTCTGCAGGAATAAATTCGAGATAATCTTCGTCGAGATTTTTACAGATCATTTTTATCATTAATTTTACGAAATTTCATTTTTATTCGGTAGAGTTAAATCTTGTCGATTCTCTGGGTGGCAGTTGGGATTGATAACCCATGAAGAAAAGATTGAGATGGCTTTTCAAAAAAACTATTTAATGGAGAGAACTTCCAGAATGTAGCTCCAAGTCGTGGCCCATCAATATCTTGTCAAAAAGAGGTCGAGGTGCCTTAAAAAATGAAGACCGAAACACTAACAAGACCTGATGACGTACAAGTGAAGGTATGAAAATGTCTAATGCTATACAATGGCATCTAATGCAAAATATTTACACATAGAAAGAAATTCAAAGTCACTAAAAAAATTGCTTCATTGTTAAGGAAAAAAATTGCATTTAGGACTGCAGAAACTATAAAGCAATTAAGCTAATGTCATACACGATGAAGATTTGGAAATACTATAGAACAGAAGCTTGGAGGGGGAACATTATTCATTGAAGAAGTGTAGTTTAGATTCATGCATCGAAGTTTTGTGTTAAAACAAGTTACGAAAACGCATTAGACGAAGTATAAAAGATTGCATACGGTTTTTATTGATTTAGAAAAGGCCTACGACAAAGTTACACAGCGGGAAGTATAGAGTAGTATGAGAAAGAAAGGAGTGACAGTACGTAAGGAATGTATACAATGAAGAAGACAATTTCTAGTTATGTTTTTACGTGATAGATTTGGTGATGGAGTCAAGGTTGATATAAGGGAAGAAGGTTTAACAGAAGAAGCGGGTCGGGACCGGGGATTGTGGAGACGATTAACCACAACCAATAATCGAGAAAAAAGATGAAAACAGAGAAGAATAAAAACGAAAAGATAGAGAACTGGCCTCTAATATTCCTTCTCGAGTCTTTCCAAGCTACTGCTTAGCAAGACGCGAATCTGTTGCAACGTTTATAAGAGCGTGCATTTGGAATACCAAAAGCCCTGATTCGCGGCGGCTTGGCTGAGTGGATTAAACAACACACTAGTTCTACAGGAACTGCATTCCGATGCAAAGACACAATAAAGCATTGCTAAATTCACCAACCAAGGCATTGACTACAGAAGTTCTGAAAACGGCTTATATGAGGCACCTACTACCTCACTTAAGGAAATATCTGTACACACTGGGTTTGTATCAAAGTAAGAGGTAAATAATAAATCTGAGGTCTAATATTTTGGGTTTACTCAAGTAACATTTAGCTTCGCTTATGGATATGAGTCACCTTAATTGTAATTTTGATTTAAATTGTACACGAACTTTTTACGTGCAGTGCTTATTAACTCAATGAAAGTAATTTTACCGAAAATAAAGGTCCTGTACAGTTGGCGTTAAAACAGTTATAAAATTTCTTTCTTACGACGCTGTAAGCCTGACATAAAAGTTAGATGGTCTTGACCTATAATAAAGAACAAGTAAGGTACAAACGGAGAACACTTTTTATGTACAAATACAGGTTCAAATGACTTAAATGGCTTAATAAGTTTATAGGTTTATGAGTCAGCTTTAGCTGACCCCCGGTTCAAGACCTTTGTCAGCGTTTTCTGAAAGAAAAGAATGATTGCACTTTTAGAAAGCAGCTTGGCAATTGATAAGAAATTTTCGTCTGTAAATTTCAAATCATTTGTTCTGTTAAAAAGGTATCACTGATTGTTTATTACATTTTATATATTTTTGGGCTTTTGAAAATTGCTGAAAATGCAGGATGACTTTCTCATAGCACAATTTTTTACTATCGATAAACGACAGAGGTGTTTGAGAAAAATGAACAACCTTTTTACTTTTTAGATAAAATCAACAATTTTAGAAAAATTACATGCTTGATTATTTTATTAAAAAGTAGGGACATGTGAGTTATGTTTTAAAAATAATATTCTCCAAATGTCCCATTCAACTGTTTTTACAGATGACCATTCTTTGAGTAAAACTGTCAATAACATTTTGACACAATAGCGGCTCAATTTCACAAATAACTTGACGAATATTTTGCTTCAGGTCGTTAACTCGAAAGTTACTTTCAGATTTTGAATCCATAATATTTCTAGACTAGTTTCTCAAAGAAATTAAAATGATCGGCGGAGCGCCTTTTAAGAAAAGGAGCTGTAGAATATATTTTGTTTTCGAAATTGATAATTTTTCAATACTAATTGAATATAAAAATCTTCTAACAAGTACTTTTTAACCCTTTAAGGCCTATTGCTCGATAAAAGGACCACTTATTTCTTTATACATACTTTGCGCAGAGACTCGAAAATGGCCGCTTCGATATATTGGGAGATCCCTAAGCGCTTCTAACAGGATTTTTAACCGCCTTGATGCGCGACTCGCGATTTACCTGATTGTTGATTATTCAACCACTGTGCCTTTAGTGACTTTGATTAGGTTTAAGTAAGTGCTGTGGAACTTTTATGTGCTTATTTAATTTGTTGAGAGGTGATAAAGTAACAACAAGATAAGAGAGTTGCAGAAAATGCATTAAAAAATGATCACACTCTGTAATTAATTACCCACAATCTTTGGAAAATCGATTGTATTTTATTACATATTTTTGAATTTTCTCCCCATAACCCTAAATTTTCAGATAATATAGCATGCGTTACCCTCGGCCGACGGCAGCAACGCCGCATCGCATCGCATATCCGCGGAGTTGAGTGGGCCAAATTAATTTTCGATTGAACGAAACTTTGATTTAACTTCACTTAAAGCTCGCCGTGCTGCGGATTGTTAGAATAGATTTTATCCTTGATGAAGCCCCACAAAAATAAATCGAGGGGATTAGATCGTATGATCTTGCAGGCCACTGAGTATTACCATTTCGTGAAATGACGCGGCCAGGAATAAATCCAAAGTTTCCCTCGCCGAGTGGCTCGTGGGGCCATCTTGTTAAAGTGAATATTTTCTAATTGGTGTGCTCTAAGCTCAATACGGACCAAAAAGCTCATAAAGCTCGACTCGCACTTGACTGTCTTCCTTATCAGAAATCTAACAATAATAATCGGCATTTTTACGGCGCTCACTTCAAATCCGACCCGTTTATATTATAAGGAGTTTATAGCGTCTTTTTTATTTTTTGACGCGAAATAAAGCCCCTAAAGCTTTCATATAAACTCGAACGTTAGGTATCTGGCAGAAGGTAAATGTCTTTTACACTTGGAGTTAAAATAGTTATAAAATTTCCGTTCTTATGGTGCAATAAATCTGAAAGAAAAGCCGAATCGACTCGACAACAAACGACGGACGACGTGTAAAGCGTAAAGAGATTTTTTGAAATGTATGTTTAGGTTTAAGGGCCCCTCACTCACGTGATATAAACAGATTTTTCGTGTTTTATTGTAAATGTTTCTTTTAACAACGATTACTTTTGTTAGAGCAAAAAAAATCCTTCTGTAGGACTTTTAGTTGCCAATTTAGATCAAGAATTTTATGAGAGATGTGCTAACACTCCTTTTGTATCACGACGGAAACCCTGGCGGTGAGGATATAATAATTTTTTCTAATTTTGACATATAAAGTGATACCTTTCAAAACCAATGACAGTTTTGAAACATCATACTTTTCGTAACTAGTTACGAGCTGCGTAACTCTTAGGATATGCTCAGAGTTGATAAACCTATTATATATTTTTTGTTCAACAGGTTATTATTTGACATTCGGGACAAAATATAGGCAACCCGTAATAACACTTATGAATTTTTGTTGCTTATGGAAAAAGGAATTCTTTCTATCGAGCTAATAGTGAGATTTTGCAACTAGAAATTGCAGGCACGCTAACACGACAAGTCTCTAGATAAAACTAATCTAACCCAACATAACTCATGATTAATGTATTCATAATCATGACATCAAAACCGCACTATTATCACCTATACCAAGCGGTTAACAACATTACTAAATTACTAAATTTAAGTAAAAAAAAATGTTTTACTTCTCGGTATAATTATTACAATTTAAAAAGCAGCCATTTGCCCTCAGTGCCAAGTGATGTCAGAAGATAAGCAAAAATAAGTGTCAATCTACATGTTAACATTAAACTAGGGGTGCTACATACAAACGTATATGAATTGACAACTTCTGTAATAGTCCAACAGCAAGTGAGCATTTTCTCATACGATTGTTCCTATATCAATTGATTTACCACAACTGTTATTGTTTGTAATATTGTACGCTCAAGAGTGAAAAAATGTCAGCCGACAAGACCTGAAGTGGAACAAGTTTGTTATGAAACACTAAAAACATTCTCCTAGCGTCACATACTCCGTCCAATTTATTTTTTCCTCTTCGCAACACGACATCAGCCAATCAGATGAGAAATTTAACTTCGGAAACAAAGGTATGCGTTTAGACAAGTAGCATGTGCAGACAGTAATGCTTGTTGTTTGTGTTACGGTTGTTTTTTTATTACAGATTAATTTGTGATTCATTCTTTTTATTAAACAATGGAATCTATTAAAAACTACCTTATAAATATTGTATTGTGCCAATGTGCAGAAATACCACTGCAGGTGCCCCGAAAACCTCATTTTTCCTGTGCCCAGTATAGCCGATGTTGGAAGAAAGTCTAGTGCAAACTTAATAAAAAAAAATTCATAAATAGGTATCATTAAAGGTCAGTATCGTCAAGTTCAAGTAAGCATATTTGGCTGTACGTTTATTTTTATGTTACATTAAATAGTCCTATTTGTAACAAAATTTTATAATATTTATAATTTTATACATAAGTAGCCATCCATCATACAAGCAGCAACTTTCAGCAAATTATCTAGTAGTCCTTGCACAAATTCCGTTCCGGTCATTGTTAAATATTTCATTTATTCAAATGTAATGTTTTTTATTCATGAAATCTCCTAACCCTTGGGAAATAATCAAGAAAATAAATTAACACTGTAATTCACCATATACTAGCCATTATGATACTTTTATTTACATGATATGTGACGTCACAACCAATAGTATCACGTTTTGCAAGTTTCGAATTTTGTATCAAAATTTTGGATTATAGGCACATTCCGTATTATAATGACAATAAGCTTACGCGAATTGTAGTCATCCAGATGAATAATTCATTGGGCCGCACATATCATAGAGCAAGCCAAACTCATACATAAGTAATATTCATCATACACATCTAATTTTGAAATAGTATTTGTGTATTCCACAATGGCAGACAACTATCTTAATTGCTGCTAGAACTTTAAATTACCTACACACATACGGCATGCTTGTTGGCTGAAAAGTTTGAGTTTGCATACGTGCAACGTTGTGCTGTGCACCATCGCCAAAGTTGTTCTTAAATAACTAATAAGTAGTACACTCCGTAAAAATAATTTAATTACACTGTGGGCCAAATTAAAGCTAAGTAACTTTTTTGTTTTACAACCAATTTCAATAAATTTACACGGTATGCCTCGACTAAGTTTAACCAAAAGTCTGCTTTGTTAAAGTGGTGTGGTCTAAATAATTTAAGCCCAAAATGAAAATCCTAGATCAATAGTTTGAAAAGAAAACTTCATTTTACTATTTATTTTAGGTTAAGCGTCTTTATTTTATGAAAAAGAGTAGTATCAACATTTTCGTATATTCTTCTTTCGCGTCCTGGAAACGATATCTTCTTAGTGTAAATATTTAGAGTAAAGTGACCAAATATGGAATCGATTTATTTTAAAAACTAGGTTGCGCAATTTACTAACTGAAGACTGATACATCAACAACCGCTTATTTTTACATTGCCGCGAAGTCTTCGTAGCCATGTTTTCATTAGTATGGATCATACCGCCAGTAAACACTTATGCTGATATTGAAAGTTTATATCCTGGCAAGTATTTTTCTGTTTTCTGGTAAGACGTCTCAGTTTAATTGAATTCCTTTGATTGCATGCCTATCCTCGAATGTCATTGTTTTTTATTTTTGGCATTGTTAATCGTTGCTTTTATGTTTTTAGCAAAAAAACAAGGTTCAATTTAATGGGAGGTTAGTGCCAAATATGGAAAACACCTGAGCAAACCTGAGAAATCTGGATCCAGTGTATATTGTGTAGTCACTGGGCACACGAAGAATTCTCAGGTGCACTGAGCGAGCATTTTGTTTGTGACTTTCTCAAATAACTTGTGTTTGTGCCTTGCACAATTAAAGCCTCTTTTTGTTTGTAAGAAAGTCGTTTTTCAGTTGCTTAAACATTTTTTTTTTTAAATTTGCTTAGATGTTATATTTTCTTTGATAGCAGATAGTTTTCTGGTTGATGTGTTTGTAGATACTATTATTTTTTATGATTAAATAAACCTTTATTTAACATATTTTATTTATTTAATAAGGTATTACATCTTAAAAATATAACACACAGAAAAATGCAACTTTTTGTTTATTAGCTCATAATTTCTGTTATAAGAAATTTAATCCCTTATAACCCCAAAAATATTTTCAGATGATCCTTAATAAAAGGTTTTAGTAATATAACAAACCATTTTTGCACAAAAGAAAAATTTTAAACATAAATAACAAAATGGTATTCCATATTTGGTCACTTTACCCTAATATTTTTAAACAGCTTTGATAATCCTGAAAAAAATTAGTTTCTCGTCAGTTTATGGTACCTATCTCTTAAGCGGTACGTTCAAATACGATGGTTTATAAATTATCGGATCGGATCGCCGGAAACTCTGTGTCCGCGCCGACGGTGTTGACAGTGCCAACCGCGTAGAGCCGCTATCAGAATATTGCTAAAATCGGCAACAAGTCCATGGGGGGGAGGCAAAATTAAAATTGTAATGTTTGTTTTAAAAACAATTTTTTTATATTACTACTTTAAGGGGTTATATACAGTTAGGAGGCCGAAAAAAAGCGATTTTGTCAAGAATTGTTCCTGAGAAGACGGTTAAAGTCAGTAATGTAAAAATTTGTACACTTATTATGGTAACGTTTAACTGTATTTTAAGATTTTTGTATTTGTAAAAATAAATTATGGAAAGCTGCTATAGCTGATCTCCAGGAGGTCCCCTCAAAAAAGGCATCTTGCGGTGACCACGATATCTCTGGACTAGATCATCTAAAATGAAAAAACCAAACGGATTTCATTAAAGTAATGTATAATCCTCGAATTAATCGAAGGAATAAGCAAAATAAAATTTTTTGACAAAATGGCGGCTTCTCAAACAAAAAAAACGGTTTTTGATCAAAATTTTGACCTTAAATTATTTATACAAAAACAAATATTTATCGGTGAGATAAAACCTTCGATTAATTACTAAAAAATATACTTAAGAAGCTTGTGGTAAAATTTGAGACTGATCGGTTCAGTCGTTTCCGAGAAATCGTGGTCACCGACTTTAAGAACACAGTTTTGAGAAAAACGCGTTTAAAGTTTCAAAAGCACTTTACATAGCGTGCAATCGCTCTGACACGTCTTTACAAATATGCGTGTAACTTCGAAAATTGTCGCCGGATTGCCTTGAAATTTTCTGTGTGTGTACTTGAATATATGTACATTACGAAAATGACATTAAAAAAAATCGATTTTGTGAAAATTCTAACTGTATGTAACCCCTTAACGGGAATAATGTACAATATACAAAAGAAATTTACCAAATTCTAAACAAATCATAATATATACTAAATATTATGATCAAAAAACACACATTTTTACGTAGGTAGGTACTTTTTTGAACTAGGTAGTTGAAATATTCGCAAATATAAAATGAATTTTAAAAAAGTGAAAGTATTTGGCGTAATAACACGAATAAAAAGAAGGCAAGTCGTTATTCAAGTAATGTACAGATAATAAAAAATAAATATGCCTTGTAAATTTTGTAAACATACCGAAGTATTTCTCAGGATGAGACGCAAAATTAAGTTACTTAGGTCTTGTAAATTACAGTTGCTAATATACGCTTTTCAGTATTTATTTTATCCTAAAAACATATGATTACATATCATGAAAAAATACCTAAAAATATTTATATTTTTTTGATAAGAATTTGGTATGTTTAAACACCCTATAAACTTTGCCGTAAATTAATTTTCCGTCCTTACTAATCTACTCTGTATTGTTCGACTGACGTCGAGACACTGCTACCAGCCTATCGGTCAGGCGGTGCAAGGAGAAGGTACTTTTGAATATTCAACGGAGTCAGGTAACTTATATAATATATTCTGTAATCTTTGCATAAACTGTATAACAAGCTTGTCTTAAATAAAAGTGTATTTGTATATTTATTTCGCAACTGTTTTTTATATAACAATATCCCATACCTACTTACATTGTAAGTCTATAATAGGAAATATATATTTTTTATTTTTTATTGAGATATATCACAACATTCTGATTTTATAATTTTTTTGTTCGAATTTTTCAACCTTCCATATTGTATCCAATTTTAGGTGAGAATGATGACAGAAAAAAACAATTGAACAATATTTCCTATTGGTCATTTCCATGCACAGTTTACACCATCAATTTTAGTGATCATACTATTCATCTTTTCTTTCCTGATAATCATGGAGGAATCGGATTTCTTTCTATCCGTGTTGGCAATCGTGCATAAGAAATGACAAATAAAAGAAGAATATGTTCCAATTTTTATCGTACCTTCTTCGCTTGTGGAAGTATTGCTGGTTATATACTTTGAAAGATTACTCATCGCAAATTTCTTTTCTTTCCTGATAAAACTCACAACGAAATCCGATTTCTTTCTATCATTGTTAGCAAAAGGGGCATTAGTAAAAGACAAATAAAAACGATGTTGTTGCCAATAAAAAAGAATATGAAACATTTTATCACAGTCGACTTTATTTGTGCAAGTATTTCTGGTTGTCTACTGTGAACGTTTAATCGGAATTGTCATAGAAAATAAATTTCTAATCTGACAAAATACTTACATAAGTTTTATGATTTTATACCAAAATACCTTTGTTTTTACTGAACACAAACAGCATTTGCAAAAATCTCGTTTTTAGCAAGCAAAAACAGTGTCAGCATAGCCACATTAACCTTCTTATTTTATACTACTTAAAATTGTTTCCTACACAAGTAACAATACTCCCTCTAACCAATAATTTGCTATAAAAGGATCGGAGGAAAAGGTTTTTAATAAATAAAGACAAAAAAGCAAAAATGAGTAAATATTTTTATTAAGATAAACAATTTATAATCAGTTTAAACAATATTCCCCATTCTCCGATATATAATGAAAATGGATCTATAATACAGCCTATCTGCGAACAGTGACGTTTGTGTAAGTTCAAGACGCGATAAAAATTGTTTAATCGAATATACCAAGTAGTTTCACAGTTTTTAACTGTAAATGTTGAGTCTTTATAGTTCCAGAAGGATAGATACACTTTGTAATGGCACTGTGACTGCAGCTTTAAACTGAAACCAAACGCTTCTAGGGCGCAATTTTCGCTACTTTCTCAAGAACTAAAGAAATCTTCAGTAATGCCCACTATTCCCAACTTTATATCGGGTCGGCGTTCCTGTTACTCATTCCCATAACGCCCGGTCCAAGTAATATAAAGGAGAACAAATATGTACCTTGCTTAATATTTCAATAGTTGTTAGTCCCAGATTTATAGAACAGACTGAATAAAGGAATTTAAGCTGCTAATACTTTATATAAACTCTTTAAATATTTTTTACACTGCAAAAACAACTTATATTATAGGACAAGCTTCAAATAGATATGTCATGTTTATCTTTCACATAACCTAACTTTCTACCAGCTGTAAAAATTTTACGAGTATGAGAGAGAAAGAAGACGAGAGAGAAAAAGTGAGAGAGAAAGAACATGAGAGAGAAACAATTGATCTCTCCGTTGTAAAATACGTTTCTGTCATCATTCTCTAAATTAAATGGATACGGTATAGTAGCTATATATTTTGGACCGATGTAGATAAAGAGGCAATTTTTTGATTAATAGATAATTACGTTATCTTTAAAATTAATTTATAAACTATCGTATTTGAACGATGAACGTACCATTTAAGACATAGGTACCAAAATCTGACGAAAAACTAATTTTGTCATCTTTTTCAGGATTATCAAAGCTATTTAAAAATATTAAATTTTGATACTACCCTTTTTCATAAAAATAAGCCGATTAACCTGAAAAAAAGTAGTAAAATCAATTTGTATTTTCAAACTGTTGATCCAAGATTTTCGTTTTGGACTTAAATTACTTCATACCACTTTGACAAAATCTGAAAAAAATGGAAGTGGGAAGATCTGTGGGTTAAACTTAGTCAAGGCACACCGTGTTTAGCCTTAAAATATAAAATTAGTTTTTAAATAGTATCGAAATTTCGTTTCGAAAGCTCGAAGAGTGCAAAGTTGTTTCGTGCGCGTCGAAAGTTAATGTGTGTATTATCAATTTTAATGCCGGCGGCCGCTGCCGCCGACACGATAGTCTTCGGAAGCAAATGTAGCGGAAGACGGATATCTGAGTGCATGTTTAATTGCTGTTTCAGTTTGCCCGAGCATTGTTTTGCTCGAACCGGGGGGAGGCCGACCAGATCCAACGCCGTTGATAACTTCAGTGAATAATGGTTTACAAGAAACTTTGGTCAATTTGCGCCTAAACGAGAACGACTACAATTGGTTAGCACTATAACGTCGTGACAGAACTATTCATTTAAATTGCTGGTTTTAATTTACAGGCGAGAATTGTTGAATAGTCTTTGTTACATGGCAAAAAGCTGGTGTGGCGAGTTATCATTTCGGGTTTTTGTTAGCGATGGGATAATTTGAATTAAAATTGATTAGTAAGCCATTTTTTAAAATTTTTTAAGAATCATCCGATTATTAAAAAGTTATTATTAATTAAATTATAATCAAAGATTCCGATTCCGGGTAATAAAGCATGCCTCTTTTTTTATTGCATAATTCGTTTAAGGAAGTCAATACAAACCCTGTGACAGAACGTATACATATTTATATTAAAATATTAAATAACTTTTGAGAACTTTCAAAATACTTGTGGGTGGTCTTTAAGGATGCCATAAAATTAAAAAGGGTCATAATGCCCAGAATTGAGCATTAGAAACAATATTTATATTTCCCATTGTAAACAGGGGACAGTTTACGGTTATATCGAAACGTGAATAACCAAATCCCGTTTCTCGGTTATGTAGAAAAATGTACCATTGGAGTACAGGGGCGTATCTAGAAACGTTCTGTCGATTTGTATAATTATCTGAAAAGAACGAATATTCTTCTTTTTATAGAGAAAGATAGAATGATAATACGGATATAAGTAACTGCTAGATTTATAAAGTTCGAACTCCTTCTGTACAGGCTTTTTGGATGTGATTTTTTTACCTTTAAAAAGTAACAATAAAGGATTTTTTTCGATCACGTATTCAAGAGCCTTAGCATAGTTTAGTATAGTGTTTTAACCTGTATACAATGGATAAATCATCCATTAAACAAAGAAACATTTAATTCAACTTTATTTCGTATAAAATTCGGGATACTACGTCTATGGTACCGACTGGAGATAGCCTAAGAGGGGATGCAGAGGGCAAGATTTAGCAATGGCTAGGTACCGAAGAAGAGATGAAAATTAGTTCTGATCGAATCGTTCTAAATGATAGAGGGTGTATAAGAAATGGGGAGTCGGCAACTCCTTTTAAAAGTCGCGTTCGCGTATTTCGCGCGGGAGTGAGAACTTAAGGGACATGTAATAAGGGGTTTTGTATAACTTCGCGGTGTTAACTGTTTTAAGGGTAAATTTGGTAAAGTTATTTCATTGGGAAATTAATAGATCACAGAACAATGATTTTTTTATTTTTATATCTTTTGTCATTCGAGTTTTATGGTAAACGCTTGTCCAGCATTGTTCAGTTCATTATTTAACAATCTTTAAATGGTCCTTTGTTGTTTTATGTCACCATTATTATTATTTTAATCTTTTTATTAATTGTTATATATTTCTTTGTACAGTAAAATTTCATTTATTCAGATAATATATATCTATTTGTGTTACGAAGATATGGGTTTTATTTAAGGGCAGATTGACATTAATTATTACGTTCAAACTTCGATGGTCGTCGGCGTCGAGAAAGAGACGGCGCGACAAGAGAAATCGTTGTAAATGACCACTACCAGATCTTCGCTCTTCAAATGGGCAACAACTTGTCTACTATATCCACTGCTAGAACTAGGTTTGAGTAACGTAGAGTCGTGTACTAATATTCACTAATTTTAGCTCCCTTTCATTTGAATATTACTACGACTACAAGAAGGCGTTTTCGTCTAATGCGTAAATATAATCTAGATAATTTATAAAGAACCCTCATATTATAAAATATTGTCATAGGTTGGTTAGGTTTTAGCTGACATAAATAAGAACAACAACTCAATCTGTGACAACCCAAAAACATTATTTGAAATAAAGTTACTAGGATTATTGAACTATTTTTATATATATATATATATATATATATATATATATATATATATATATATATATATATATATATTAAGGTTTATTTAGCAATATATGCTACAATATGAACATTATTTTTCAAACAATAACAATTAAACAAATTAGAATTTTTTAGAAATATGTTTTCAATTCTTTTTTAAATCTCTTTACATTACATTGATTTTTAATACAACTGTTTAAATTATTAAATTCTATTATTTTTTTTTATGAAAAACTGATTTATATTCTATGTTGCATGAAACACTATTTAAAGACAAATATTGTTTGTTTCTTGTATTATGTTGATGATTATCTTAGTTTTGGGATAAAAATTCCGAAAGATTTGTTGGTAAAATATTATTTTTAATTTTAAAAATAAAAACAAAAATTTTAAAAAGAATAAAATGCTTTATATTAAACAATTTTAATTTTTTTAACTTACATTTAATTGGCGTATATTTATATACATTCAAAATTGTTCTCATTGCTTCTGCATACTTGTATTTTATAAAAAAATATCTTTATTTGCAGTGTATAATATTGTTAAACAGTATAAAAATGGGGTAAAATAACACAATTATGTACAGTCTTTTTAGAGAAAAATGGTAAGTTTAAACTTATTCTTTTTAAATAATTGACTTTGGTGGCTATCTTTGGTACAATTTCATTATAATGATAATTAAATTTTAATTTGGAATCTATTATTATCCCCAAATGTTTGAAAATATTTACAATTTGTAATTTTCCACCCTCTATTTCAATATCAACATGCCGTGCATTATTTTTTGCTTGTATTAATATAGATTTTGTTTTAAGAACACTTAATTTTAGTTTATTCCATTTTAACCAATTTTTTACATATTTTAAATCTTCGTTAATGTTTTTATTCGTTACTTATATCATCATCTCGAACATAAATCAGTGTATTATCAGCAAACATATGTATAACTGTATACTTAAATTTTTTAGAACCCTATTCATATCATTAATATACAATTTAAAAAGCAGCCATTTGCCCTCTGTGCAAAGTGACGTCAGGAGATAAGCAAGAATAAGTGTCAATGTACATGTTAACGTAAAGCTTGACCTAAAGTTGAAAATGTTTGTTATGCAACACAAAAACCATCTACATTTTCGTCACATAGCGTCACATACTTTCTACATTACATTGATTTTTAATACAACTCTTTAAATTATTAAATTCTAGTATTTTTTTTTATGAAAAACTGATTTATATTCTATGTTGCATGAAACACTATTTAAAGACAAATTTTGTTTGTTTCTTGTATTATGTTGATGATTATCTTAGTTTTGGGATAAAAATTCCGAAAGATTTATTTTTTCCTCTTCGCAACACATCAACCAATCAGACAAGGAAATTAACTTCGGAAACATTTACACATTTAGACTAGTGGCATGTGGAGAGCCGCCTCATCTGCTCAGGCAGAAATTATTATTTGTGCTACAGTTTTTTTTAATACAGTGTAATTTATGTATAATTATGTATAATTCTTTTAATTAAACAATTAAATATTTTTAAAAGTACCCTATAAACATTGCATTGTGCCAATACTGAAAAATACCACGGCGAGTGCCCCAGAATCCTCATTTCTCACGTGTCCAGAACAGCCGATGTTGGAAGAAAGTATATACCTAATGCGAAGTTGATCAAAAATTTTCCATAAATAGGTATCATTAAAGGTCAGAATCGTCAACTTTAAGTAAGCATGTTTGGCTGTACGTTTATTTTTATGATATAACAAGTATTTGTGACGAAATTCTAAAGACAAATAAGCGGCCATTCAGCATGCAAGCATTCACTTTCATCAGATTATCCGATTGTCCTTGCACAGATTTCATTCCGGTCATTGTAAAATATTCCTTTTGTTAAAATGTAGTGTTTCTTATCCACTAAATCCTCTAACCTCTGGGAAATAATCAAGAAAACAAATTAATACTGAAATTCACCATGTAATTATCAATATAACACTTTTATTTATATGACATGTGACGTCACAACTAATAGTATCACGTTTTGCAAGTTTCGAATTTTTATAGAAATTTGTAGTAGGAAATATTTTTTTGTTAATAAATGGATGAAAACAATAATAAGCATAAATATTTTTTATTATACTTCTTTGAAAACACCTTATTTTCATCTGTTTTAATAATAATGTAACATGGGCTTTTTCGGGCTAGCGCACGGAAAGAGCGCACGGAAAAAATTTTCCTGGTCTCCAGTTCTTTCAGTGTGCTGAATGAAGATACCGACTATTTTTTGGCTTTAAAATAGAAATATAGGTATAGGAAAATAAACTAAACTCAAGAAAGTCTATATGCTATCTGATATTTAATATGTACCTATTTTGTATATTATTTCGTAAATATTTGAATATTTAGATGAATTTCTGAAATATTTTTTGACGTTTTGTCAATCTTATCTGACATAGACAAATTTAAATCACCTTTTAAATGATTTGAAAGTTACCATGAAAACGCATCATACCTGCCAAAGACCATATTGTCAGCGTTGTTAATTTTCTGTCAATTAAATTCCTTCTAATAAAATGTTCTCTCAACCTGAAAAAGTGGCATTTTTCATTATTAATAGTTAATTTTTAATTACTCTAGTAGTTTTTTTTTTAAATTCCGATAACAGTTGTGAAAATAAAAATATTCCAAGTTTATTTTGTATGTATGTATTTTTTTATGTTATATTTTGTTTTATGTTATCGTTTTCAAAGAAGTATAATAAAAAATATCGTTCATTACACGTCCAGAAATGGATTTTCCGTGCTTGCTTGACTTCCCGTGTTCGGCTGCGCCTCACACGAGAATTTCTCAAGCGCGCACAGAAAAATCCTTTTTTCCGGACTGGTAATGAAATATACTATAATTTATGTAGAGAATACAAAAAAAAAACTCGGGAACATTTTTCAAAGCTCACTTTTTTCGAAGATACAGTTTTACTAAAATCCCATTTAAAAGACTCCGTTGTTCTTGAGCATACAGTTAACCCATTGCGGTCTAGATGGGCTGACGCAAGAGTGTCACTTCATTTGTGACACTCTTGCGTCAGCACATCTAGACGGCAATGAGCTAACCTTGTTTTAACGGTGGCTTAAAAATTTAATTGTAATAACATAGATTATAGAATTAAATTGATGACAATGGCTATTTTCCTATCCGATTATTATTCAAAATAAACAAGATGTTAACCTAATTGTGGTATACCGAGATATACAATGTATAAAAAAAAATCTCCACTTCGGACTTAATGGTTTAAAATAACCAACTTTAACTGCACTTGTCCTTTTCTACATACCAGATGTTTATTTCCCATCGAGCGAACCAGAAGTCTTGTTTAATTTAACTAACGATTTTTAAACTAGAATTACGAACTTCTAAGCAACATAGTAAAGAGCCGCTTTGTCAGGCAATAAAATAAAAAAACTCCCCTACAACGTCCAGTGAAGGTTTTGAATAAATACTGACTGGATTTTAAATCAAGCAACATGGATATTTTTCGTAACATTTATTTCTATTGGATTTATTTTATATTATATTATATAGTAAAGAGCAGAAAGTTTGCAATACGTTTTTGTTCATGTTTTATCGAAATACTACAGAATAACGATGCTTAGTAAAGCAACTTATTATCCGTTATTAAATGCACTGAAAGCCAGTATACACCGGTACACTATACTTATACACTATACTCCCGCCCGACGTGGGGCGCCAAAAATGTAACATAATTTATCCCAAGGATTTTCTTGTTACATCTTTACCAGGTAATATAAGTGTTCTGACCTGAGCTCTTAATTAGCCACTTTTGGCACGATCATTTATGGGGGGGGGGTAATTTCTTCTCATATGTTAGTCTTGGTTTATTATCCTCCACGCTGTGTCGGTAGGATCGAAGGAAATCCAAGAATTTTGATCTATTAAAAGTTGTTAAATGGACCCAAAAGTTCAGATTGTACATAAGCTCACCACATACTGTGTCGACCAATCTTAGTTTCTAGGCCGCACACTCTGTTTAACAGGGGTGGAACCCACTAGCTGTCTTCTTTGTATCTGACTGAATAGTTCAGAAATATCCACTACACATAAACCTCAGGTTTTGGAATCTATTCTCCACTCTTCAATATAATAGCTCTTTGTAACAGGCGCGGCCCGTGAAATTTTAAAGTTGTATATCTCTGTTGCTACTTATGGGACCCATGCCAAGTTCAATCAATATTTTGTAATTTGCAAAACAAAGTTGAATTTTTGAATTGACCCTCCTAAGGAAAAAATTAACACGCTTAGGTATTTTATTTATTATTTTTTCTAAACAAATTTTACACCATTTTGTCGACAATTCTTAAATTTTAACAGAAAAAATGTGTTAGTAGAAAGTTATAAATATTTCAATTTTCTTAAACCGAAAATACAATTTAAAAAAAAATCAAACTATACCATCTTGTTAAAATATAAGAATTTAACACAGAAATATAAAGGGTTTCCTTTAAGTCTAAACATGTAAGACCATAATATACTGAAATGACATAAAACATCGCCTCAATTAAAATACAAATTTATAGAACCTATTCTAGAGTACACTACTCTAGTCCAAAATTATTCGAGAACGCGTAAAGCGTAAAAGACGGACTTTGCTGCAAATATAGGTCCAGTTCAGGAGCGTTCAAAAGCAAGCTCGTTCTATAAGCTATCTAGAGTGCTAAAAAGTGGAATTCACTAAATTCTTTAAAAATCTGTGTAACTGGAAAATTAACCCGTTACAAAATAACATAGATGTATTTAAGAGCACTATAGTTAAACTAAAAAAGTCGAAGTACCCAAACAGAAAAAATCAATAATATAAAGACAATTTTTTTTATTTCAAAACGTAGACCAAGAAGTCTGTACACCAATGCAGGCATTGCATTTCAAATGCAATTCAGAACGACTTCGTGTAATTCATCGTATCTCAATTAAAAACCACGCGATCTGTAATTTTGAATTTAAATTAAAATGTAATTTGATAAATCTTGATCCCGCTGCGAGTGTAAAAAGCTCTTCGCGTCGACGGCGAAGCTTAATCTAAAACTGTATCGCGCTTTTATCTCTTGTTGAAATAATTAGTTTATGTATCGACCTGCATCAAATTAGTGCAATAAGAAACGAATTTTATACGAATAATTTTTATAGGGAATGTTATTATGGCTAAAATTATCAAGTAGGGGTCAAACCGCGGGTATTGTACTCGTTTACTCTATCAGTAACAATGCGGTACGGTGTTTGATAAGTTAACACCTAGGACGAAAAAGAAATAGGGACCCGATGTCACCTATAATGCGAGCGTGTCGAATGTGTAACATGTTTGCATTATGGAGAAATCGTTCCTCATAGGGTATATCTCCATATAGGTATCTGTTTGCCTCACAGCAGCTGAGCAATAGACGCTAAGATATCAATCAAAGAAATTTGATTTCTCCGTGATTATCAGAGCTGAAAAGAATATTTCAATTGTTAAAATATGTTTAGGTGTAAACTGTCCACGGAACTGACCAATAGGGTGAATTCTAGTTTATTGTTTTTTGTGTCTTCTTGAATTGGATTGATCATAGTGGCCACGCGGAGCAGTCTTGCGTTTGTTTAGCTTAGTCAGTAGAATGCGACTTGTGTGCTATTGACATGTTATGTTGCCACCGTACAGTCGTAACTCATTTAAGGCCCTGAAAATTGATAATATCTGTATACCTTAAACAGAAATATATCGTATATTAACCCTTTTTAAGTTGATAGTTATCACAATTTTTTTTATCCCTTTTAATAAAATATTCCAGTTAACAATAGGTAGGTATAATGTGATTGATGCAGCTTGTTGTGAAGCTAAAATTAGATGAAAAACATATTTTCGACCAGTAATAAATTCATTTAACCAAAATATTGTTTTTACCATTAAACAATGTCTATTCGCTGTAAGCGTATTCCATTTTGTGTCAATTAATGTGTGTATTAAATTTGCATCTACTATTTGTCCAAAATATTGAAACTGTTGAAAGCTCTAATGTTTTAAAAATACAATTATTAGTTGCTAATTTAAGGGGCTGAGATATATGACAACAAGCCATCGGCTAACTCAATTAAATTTCATTAGTGCCCTTTGCTAATGACCAATTCAATGTACTTACCTAAGATAAATGTACATCTGATAACATCATTGGTCTGTGCCGATAAACAGATCTAATTTGGCACCACTCACAGTATATAAATGTAACAAATAGTATACTACCAATAATTATTAGTGTCCCTGCAAGTAAACTTAAAAGGTGTATCCAAAATGAAACAACGTTAAAAAATAAATTGGATGTTTAATTTAAAAGGGCATCCTTAAGTTTGTGTATTATACTTATCTTATGTATATCTTATCTTATGTCATAAAAATAAAAATGCTAGTGCTATAACTAGGCCTATGTAAGTGCAACTCGTTTACAAAGCTAATAGCCTCTGTTTTAACTATATAAAAAAATTGCTTTACTTCGCATTAGGTTTTTTTTTTAAACTATATACTTATCTTAAATTTTTTGTGGCGCACTTTTTCACTAATTTGCCTCATGGGGCTTAAGCAGACACACGTCCAAGATCTCCCCAGACTGCCACAGTATTCAGACACCGCCAAACAAACGTCAAGTGGCAGTTCTTTTAACACCGTAATTGATTCTCAAAAAACACAGACCAGAAATGCATTGGAATTACCAATCACATGAGCAATCAAATACTTATACTTGGTAGATAATTAACATGGGAGTTAATTAGTTAAATAGTTAAACCATATGGTAATAAAGCTGGGTTTTCCTAAAAGAACATTAAGATCAAGTTCCAGCACATAAGATTATTCAATTCTGTACCAAATATATAAAAATAATCAGAAAAAAAACGTCCCTACTCACCCTTTAGAGTCCCTAACAAAGGATCATCTGCGAAAATAATAGGGACGAAACTGAATGTTAGTTTCTTTCACGATATACTTACGGGTGGGGTTTAAGGGCCTGCAAATTTTCGCGCGAATTTCGAAACTTGTGAAAGGTGATTTCATTGGCTATGTCGTTAAATGTGAATTTATGACTCATAATGAGCCCATCATACATACATCATATCTTAATAATTTAGATTTTCCATGGCAATCTTCGCAAATACAAAAATTCAAAAATTTTCAAATCTTGCTCGTCTCCGATGCAAATAAACCTATTTATTTATAACTTTATCGAAAAAATAAGCGATTTAAATTAGTGGGAGGTATTCTTGGATAATTAACGGATAAAATAAACACAAAAAGAATTAGTAAATAAGGAAAATAGTGTGGAATAATTTTGGTTAAAAATAGGATTTGTCGGAAAAAATCAAGAAAATTCTGTTTTTCCCCCTTAAATACGCTGCTGGATGACCAATTCGGTATTCATTTTAAAGTGTGATTATACCTTTATAAGGTAGTGTTGAAAAGTTGGAAAAAAATTAGATAGGAAAACATACAGAGTGATTCAAATCTACCGATGGCGAGGGCAAAAAAGTCAATAAATCGAAATTTAATCGGCAATTGCTCCCTTCCTATAGAGAATGAAGCAACTAAAGAATATGAATATTATGTATTTCGATGAGCTCTTTCCGACGATATCTATGGTTGGGTTTGCTTGGGTTTTATTTATATATTATATTTCGGATTTATTTTGTTTATATGCATATTCCCTATTAATATGTTGCCGGCGAATCAAATTACCAGACAAATACCAAAGAAGTAAAACTAAAGCGTTTTTATGCTGATTTTGTACAAAAAAATAGACTTCACAATAAGTCATGTAAGGATTTCCAATTAAATTACCAATAACTCATCTCTGTTAAGGTTTATAACGATGTTATAATTTATTTCTCCTCATCATTAATTAAAAACCACACGCATTTCGTTATTTCGAATTTAAATTAAAATGTAATTTGATAAATCGCGATCCTGCTGTGGGCGTAAAAAGCTCTTCTCGCCAACTGCGGAGCTTAATCCAAAAGTCCTTTGTGCTTTTATGGATTTGTACTATAGGAGTAACCAACTAGAGCTATAAATTTATTTTAAAATATACAGGGTCCCCGAAAAAACAGGGCAACTGTCCTTTTAAAAGCCATTTTACAAAAATCTGTACAGACAAAGAGCGTGTGTTAATTTAAAATTTCCTATACACCTGTTTGAGTTGCATACAATTGGGAGTTTTGAATTTGTTTGTGCTACCTGTTTGTAACAATCGATATGGATGAGTGGAGGTATGTATAACTTAGGCTGTTTGTACTTTTAGTTACAAATTATAAACAAAAGGTGTGAGTAAATACCGTAGAAGGTTGTAAAGGTAAACGTAAGGTTATTGTAAGGTTTCTTGTGGGAGGAGTTATTGAAAATATGAACATGTTCCGTGCAAGGCACTTCATTTTAAAAGTCTTCAAAAAGAAACATTTTAACGTAAACCCGAGGTCCGTATCTTAATTCGTTTTTAAATGGCAAGCCTTTAAAAACTAAAAATCGTGAAAAATCTTGATTTCTCTTATTACTTTAAAAGTTGTTCAAAATGACCACCATGAAATTTTGGCAGTAATAAAGTCGATTTTGAAACTCTGCCAGGAAGTAACACCTGCCATTCTCGAAAATGTGAGAAGTGAGTTACAAAATCGACTTTGTTACTGCCAAGAAGTTCATGGTGCTCATTTTCAACAACCCTTAAAGTAATAAGAAAAATATAGGTATTTGAATTTTGACTTTTTTTCCATGCTTTTTAATTTTTGAATGCTTGCCATTTACCTCTCAAGAGGATTGAAAAAGTTAAATTGAGTAAATTTATTGACCAATAGGATACCCCTAAAATTTGGTGTCTCCATCTTTACTAATAGCAAAGATACCCATCCTCAGACTTTTCGAATACCCCGTATACCAACTGATGTAATTCTAATTTTAATCAACAATTATTATTTGTTTCACATATTACGATAAAGTATTGATAACCCATCCAATATTTCAAAAAAATTTTACTTATGCAATATAATTTCCTTTAAGACTCACATGTAGTAGAACGTTCATAAAGTAATTCTAAGCCCTTTAAAAACAATTATTTGTCTTGGTCTGCAAACCACTCCTCAACGGCACTTGGCACTATCGTCATTCGTAATCATTAATTTTTTACTTTTACACTAAATAACAATAAAAAAATCAGTGCTAAACTCAGTGAAATTTATCAAAAACAGTTAAGAATACAAAAACATAAATGTAAGGTTATGATGAAGTCACGTGACTGATTTTATGACAAAAGTGTGGCAAGGTAGTGCCAAGAGCTATAACCACAAATGACCACGGGTATAACCTCAATAAATACTATTCCCTTCCTTAAAATCCGTGTTAGATCAGTCTAAGCAATAGTGAGTCTGGCCGTTAAATTTCTTTATGATTGGCTAATAAAACAAATAATTACAATCTTCTCAAACAAAATATCGCCAATATCAATTTATAATTTATTAACCAAACAATATTTCTATCAAGTGGCTTGTTTAATATTACGTGTTGGTAGCTATTCTCTCTTAATGAATAATTCAGCTCGGTGTACACATCATAAAGCAAGCACAACTCATACATACCTAATGTAAACCATACATCTAGAACTGAAATAACGTTTGTGTATTCCACAATAGAATACAACTATCTTAATTACAACGAAAAGTTTGTATTAACTATTCTCGTGATATCACCAGAAATGGAAATTTATATAAACTGTCTAGAAGGTTTCTTTATTGTCTCGTAAATCGTTGAGATCGCTGAAAATGCTAAGAATAACGAATACGCATTTATTTTTTGTCGCATCAATCATTTAAGAAAGTCATTACACACCCAAAAATATTATTTTCAAGAAAATTACTAGAATAATTGAACTAAAATGTTTTTTGTACTTCGCGGTATAATTTCTTCCAATTTAAAAAACAGCCATTTTCTCTCAGTTCCAAGTGACGTCAGGAGATAAGCAAAAATTAGTGTCAATCTACATGTTAAGCTTGAGCTAAAGTTCAACTGGTTTGTTACGCAACACAAGAAACATCCGCATTTTCTAGCGTCACATAATCTATCCGATTTACTTTTTCCTCTTCGCAACACATCAACCAATCACATTAGGAATTTAAAGTACGTATAAAGTTTGACACTAAAAGTAAGAATAGTTATTTATTTAGTGCTTATATTAAGCTTTGATAGATTTATAGTGTAATGAAGCATGATGGCAAACGACAGAACTGTTTTGCGATAGATAAAGCACTAAAGTGAAAGTTTGATGGATAAAGCGCTAGAAGTGAAAAATCATTCCGTTTGAGCTCCTATTAATATCTTCCGCTTTGAGTAGTTTTAGATAAAACAAATTCCCACTATTGGTACCTAAATAGATCTGTTGGAAACAGACATGACATGACACACTCATGATTCAATTTTATGCTTTGGCGATTTGCTCAGGTTGGGTTAGGATTTGCTTAGCCATGAGAAAATCCCTTATTTAGAGACGTCAACATCTGCCTATGATCAAAGGTTATAGTGTATTTATATTCTTACAATAGGCGTTAAAAATGTTTGACTTATAACTGCGTCTAAGGATTGGGTTGACAAGGATGAACAAGATTTTCGAAGATACGAAAAAGTCATTCTTAATAAAAGTTCTTGCTTGTCACAAAAATAAGATTTGCGATGAGAAAATTTTGATTTTTTGTACAGGGTGTTTAAAGAATACAAAAAAAGGAATTGTGTTAAGAATAAACTTCCGTATTTATCATTTTAAGGTCAAATAATAAATAAGAAAATTGCTATAAAGTTTATAATTAATCCAAATTCAAAATTTTAAGGAGAAATTTAAATTTCGTGAACTATGAATTGAAAGCACCTCGTTATAAAATGGAACTTTATAAGATACTATGTTTAAATTTTATTCAACAGTTTTCAATTCTGAGTAATTGTAAAGTCTGAACCATTTTTTCTTATTTAATATTTCTCTTTAAAATGACCGTTAAGGAGGGTTTATTCTTAAGACAATTTCTTTTTTTTTGCATTTGTTTAGCACCCCGAGCAAAAATCAAACCTTCTCATTTTCAATCATATTTTTTTGACAAACCAAAATTTGCGTATCGTTGAATATTTAATCCATTTGTCATTTTGTCAACTCATTTAGTAGACATAGTGTATACAGCATGTTCTGGGAAGATAATAAAGGGAAACTTTCTAAATACTAATTTTAACAAAGGATACTCATATACATGCTAAACATAAGACGCGCATTTATTACTTATTTTTAGGTTTCTGCTTTTGGAATTATTATTATCATCGGCCATTCGCATAAAAACCCTTTTCGTCACTATTATAGCACTAATATTTATAACTGTGAAAAATTACTGACGTTTACCAAACGTTTTTGAAAACTAGATATATTATGTTATCTCGCTCTTGCTTACCTGTCCCTGTCCCTGTCTCTTTTTTCTTGTCGTTTTGGTGGGATTATTTGATAGGCATGTAATCAGTCGAACTTTTACGACAATAGGTGCCTTTCAAAAATTCCGAACACAAGGATGAAAGCTATTAAGGAGATTTTGAAAAAAAAAAATTGCCGAGACGCATAACCGATAAAATTTAGAATCGTATTTTAATCAGAGTTTTTACCTCATTTGCTAAATGAATTTATAAACCTATCAAACATGAGGAGAACATTGAAAATAGTTTTAATTCTTAGTTTTTTTATAGATCATGTGATAGAAACACCACTTCAAATTTTATCGTTTATGGGTTAGCGTGTTTGCAATTTCTAAAGCAGAGCGGCTACAAAATGGAAAAGTCCAAAATTGAGCCACAAGATAAGCACCGTTAATTTTTTTTAGGTCAAAATGTAATAAGAAAATCATTACTTAGAATTAAAAATTAGGTCGTAATTTAAGCTTCTGAACTCTTATTGAAAGGAATAACTTTTCTAAAAATTAGTAAAAAGTGCTTTAATTATGCAATCTAACTACTAAATTCTTATTACTTTTTTCATTTAAAAATTGATAATATTTTGTTTTTTAAGTTCGTATGACACGGTGGTATTTTTGCATAAATTCTACGAGTAAAAATCGCTGTTAAAAGTCCTTGAAAATATTGCAACATGTCCGACGGATATTGCACAAGAAACAGCATGTATTGGTGCTATGTTTTGTGGAATTTCCGTCTGACCGGATGTAATATTTTTAAGAATTTTTAGCAGCGAATTTATTTGTTAAATTTCTGTGAACAAGCAGAACAGTGTTCTGTGGTAGGTAACCGTTCTTTTTAATAGGAAGTATAAATTTAGACAATTTTAAATTCTAAGTAATATCCTTGTATTACGTTTTGCCCTAACATAAAAAAATGTTCTCCCTTGAGTCAATTTTAGACTTCGACATTTTTTTTACCCCTCTGTTCATGCAATCTCAAGTTTTAGTAAGTTAACGTAATTTTCATATAAAGGAGAAATTTTTATTAAGAATAACTCTGATTCGTCAAATCAAAAATAAACAAATTTTCCATTTGTTAAGAACTTTTCAGCGCACATTCTCTAAGAATGGATAACAGGTGAATGGTGAAAGGCTGTCGCGGCAATCGTCCAATATTCGTGTGGTTTCTGGGTTGTTAGGTCGTCGTCGGTTGTCTGTTAACCAACGAACGTCATAACCAACCAATCCAATGATGCACGCATGGGCCCCGCCCACCTCAGCGACCCAGAAATATGAGCTGAGACCACGTCGAGTTCCAGTAGTTCGCGAGCAGTCAAACTGAGTGCACCTTCTGAGTATACCAACCACTTGTGTTGTCGAAACGTCAAAGTAAGAGACAACGATGACGACCTAACAACCCAGAAACCACTGATAACAGGTGTTTCATAACTTGTAGTGATACGACATACATGTGGTGTAATTTCGCAATTTATAGTGATATGATTAATATTTCATTGATTTACTTCACAACTCGTTATAATACGACGTACGCCTTGAGTTATAATTTTACAATTTGTAGTGATATGACCAATCTTTCATTTTCTTATAACACCTTTTAAAAATACATCTGCCAGGAACGGAGAGTCTTAAAAGTACTTAACATCGCTTTCTAAATAAAAAATCTGTTATTCGAACTTTAACGGTTTAAGGCTACCGACTAAGAAATTGATAATCACTAAATAAGCGTAATTGTCTTTAAGGGCTTCCATTTTTAGGAGTAATCAAAGAATACTTTTATCCTGACAAGTAAGCGTGGCAAAATATTTTTTCTGCAACTGCTCTGAAAATACCTAAAAAACACGCTACTAACTACAACTGAAAATTAATGATTTTTAACAGCGTGCAAAAACGTTTACACACGCCATGCGAAGATGTACGCTGCAGGAAACAATTATTATGCAACCAGTTATTCGCCATTTTCCATACAATCAGAGTAGAGAAATGGGGGAGTAGCGACACTCAGCAAAAATCGTTTGAAGTTTCTGCATCAAAGCAAAACGCCGATGCACACTGCGTTCTCCGGGCAGCGTATTACGGGGACGTTCGATAAGTATTAGTCGAAAAAATATTTGGTCGGTTATTTGATACATACAAATTTAAAAGGCGGTACGTAACTCTTTAGTATTTCGATTCATTAGTATTAATGGCTTTATTATACACTTATTCCGAGGGCATGAAACGAGGACTAAACCACTGCGAGATATCCATGGATATTCTCGTTCATACACTTCCCAAGGACATCTCATGGATGCTTCAGGTTATTAGTAGGAAGCCTTGACGATATCTTGACATCCTCGAGTAAAGAAAAACTCTGATGAAAGCGCGACAATTTAAGACTACTATTATAATCCTAACCTCAAAAAATAACCGTTAAAAAACCCGAAACGCTTAATTTTTACCAGTAATTGGACAGAACGGAAGTTGCTGCCATTAACTTAAACAGTTTTAAGTTTCTGGTATAACATAGCTAAAGAACCACCCTACTAGCAATATTTAAGGATTAGTAAAAGAAAAGAAACGCGTGATTCATCATTTCAAACTAATAATCCCTACATCAATACATTTCTATTTTATTTTTAGTCCAATTTGATTTTCAGTTACAGGTATTGCGCAGAAAATCAAACTCACCCCAAATTTTAGCACTTGTTTAGGTGGAATATTAAAAAACGCCGGAACGGAAAATGTACACACATAAAAACGATCTTTTGTTTTGAAGCCCGCGGCGGTTTCGAAATATATGAAACTCACCGCGGTCTTAAAATGATAACCAAGTTCTCATTTTCAGAACAAAACTTTAAATCAAGATCTAGGTTTTGAAAATACTCTGATATATACCTTAATTTGAAACCTCGGTAACATATATTTCGAAACCGTCGCGGGTGTCAAAGAAAACATTTTTATTTATATATATATATATATATATATATATATATATATATATATATATATATATATATATATATATATAAGTTAAAATACTACCAATAACAAAAATAAAACAATCCAGAGGACAGCTGTTTAAACCAACAAATAAATACCTCAACTTTAACTAAACACCCAGGAATTAGTGTTTTTAAAATCTACGCACGTGTACAAGATTTCCTTTGATTTACTCTTTCGGTTACAGAATTATAATTTATTCGGATATAAAATAAAATATTTACCATTTAATTTCAATTTATTTATCGTCTCTCATTCTTGAGAAGTTGTTCGAAATGCCACCCTTCAACTTCTAAATATATTCTCACTCTTTCTCTAAATGAATTTTGTACCCGCTGTAACATTTCAGGTGGCACTAATAAGCAGGCAAATCGGATTCGGTCTTTCATATGATCTAAAGTTCTAGGTGCAGCCGCCATCACTTTGTCCTTTATAAAACCCCACAAGAAAAGTTAAGGGGGGTTAAATCCGGGAACCTAGGAGGCCAGTTGAGCAATAAACTAAGAAATAATCGTTAAAACGTCAAAATTCTTAAGTGACTTAAGTAAAAACAACGCATTTCCATGGAAACAAATAGTAATTCTGAAATAACCGAACTTGATTGTATTTATTTTTTAAAATCAATCAAAATTCAGTTAACCATAATTCAGTAACCGAAAGAGCAAATAAAAAAAATGTACACATACGTAGTTTTTAACGTAGATTTGAATTCTATACACAAAAGTACATCATCCCTTTTCAAATTCCAGATTTACCCCCACCCCTCAAAATAGAGCGAGGGGGTATATGTCAAAAATATGTTTAAATATATGTCCTCTCATGTCCTGTGTTGCTACAGTAATTAAATTTTGATAATATTTTTAACAGTGTAGCGGAAAGTGTCAGATTTTGCAACTTTAATCAATAAATTAGTGTCGCTACCTCAATTTACAATATACAAGACATGTTACTGGAGATGTGCTCAGGTTTGCTCAAGTTTTTATTCTCTATAATCTGAACAAACCGAATTAATAATTATCCGTTTACGGCCAAGGCCTCTCCATGAGTTTTAACCAACTTATTTAACAACTCTGAATATACCCAGCATGCATTCAATACCTCTAACCAATGACCATTAAGAAAAGAAAGTATATCTTTTTTAGATCAGGAGAAACCCTTTTTCCCATTTGACTGTGTTCGGATTACATTTCCTTGAAATTTTAGGTCTGCCGTAAACGATGTTTGGGTCGATGGACTCAAGAAATATTCCCGAGGGAAGTAATCCTTTGTATTTATTAGAATCGAAGGGTAATCTTAACATTTAGAAAACTTTAGTAGTACTTTAGGTTAACTATTAAGGACTTTATAAGACCAGAGATTTTATTAGGCTGGATTTTCATTACATTTCATTGAATGAAGAGAACCGTAGTATTTTGAAAATTGGATTACTAGGTTATGAATTATTTTTATAATAGGTTTATCATTCAAATTATATTACAGCTTATTCCGATTATAAAGGGTGTCCCAATAAGCCCTGTGGGATTTAAATTTCTTGCCATTTTTTAACATAATAACTTAGTATAGTCCGTCTAGAAAGTATCCGTAATTTTATGTTTTTCCTAATTTTAATATATTTCGTTTTTGTAACATTCTAAGACAAAAGCAATGCATCAAGTATGCATTGCGTTTGCATTCGAAACATTAGTATTTTCTTATCTAACTGTGTTAGAAGAAAATACGGCAAATTTTGGTATGTAATTCAGCGCTCGGAGGGGCATATAGCCCGGAGAATAGCTGTTTTACCATTATTTGTTGAAATCCTTATTGTATAAGGAATTTTCAGGTGGTTAGAGAATTGATTTTCAATTTTTGCATATTTATATGTACCCCTGACAAGTAGACTTCATTCATATTTTTTAAAACTTTACCTTACGGTAAACTCTACTCTGAATGCTTGAAACTGCTAATGGATGGCGCTGCCTGTGTCTCACTGCTTATGCAGTACGACATTGTAGCTTTAAGAGATTACTTTTTCGGAAGGTTGGTATGTTCGTCTATCCTGTACTGATGAGAACCAACGAGTTCGAAACCGGTCTGCAGGTGACGACATTCTAACTAAATAAAAAGCTTCCTTCTTCCTCTTCCTGGTAGTTTCTTGCATTCGAAACATTAGTATTTTCTTATCTAACTGTTAGAAGAAAATACGGCAAATTTTGGTATGTAATTCAGCGCTCGGAGGGGCATATAGCCCGGAGAATAGCTGTTTTACCATTATTTGTTGAAATCCTTATTGTATAAGGAATTTTCAGGTGGTTAGAGAATTGATTATCTATTTTTGCATACATCAAGTATGTTGTGCTGATAGTAGGCTATGCCTAAAATCGCATGACAGCACCATCTGTCAAATAATATTGTTGATTGTAAACAGGCTTAAGATTTGTGAAATAATGTCGCAAGTAGAAAAAAAGGTGGAATTTTTGTATAGAAAAGGTGTTCGAAACGTTAAAAAATAAGTGCAATTGACTGAACTCGAAAAAAGTGGAGTATATGAGACAATAAAGAGGATAAAAAATGGCGCAGATATGAGGCATATACTAGTTTCGGGAAGACCGCGTAAGATTCGCAGAAACAATTTAAACGCTTTAGTGACCTTAGGACGGCAAACTCCGCGCCTAGGGTTTCGAAAATTGGCTAATAGATTTGAAAATCAACGAAGAATAAAAATGTGTCCAGAAACTATTCGCATGTCACTCAAAAGACAAGGCTACATATCAAGGAAACCAAAAAAAATCCCTTAATATTGCAAAGTATTGTGACACTTTAAGTGGTTTCCGTCTTGAAACGGCTCATGCTTTATATCCAGACGGGTGGCGTTTTCAGCAGGATAATGCAAGATGCCATACTTCTGCCTATACTCAAGCTTGTATGCAAGAACAATTCCATGGCCAGCAGCTTCACCAGATCTTAGTCCCACTGAAAACATATGGGAACTAATGAAGCTTGAAATGGAACGAGCAGCGCCACGAAATAAAGAAGGTTTGATGCGGTCAGTTTTCCTGGACCACCATCACCGAACATTATGGCGGTGACCTAGTTTCGGGTGTACTGTACCTGTACGGTTAGTTAATTGTTTTGAATTAAATGGAGGTTGTATAAGTAAACGAGATGAATTATTTGTTGTAATTTTGTGATTCAAATAATAAAAATATATATTAACAAATGTATTGTAATTATAAAAACATAAATTAAACATGAAAAACCCTTTAGACCGCTTTAAAAAAAACCTCTGTATACTGAATGAACTTACATCCTAGATAAATAATATCTAACTATTCAATATTAAGCAGCGATGAAATCAAAATAATCGATAATTCGATTTTTTTAACAATTGGTGTTATCTGATCATTAAAATCATAATTGAGATTATAAGCGAAAGCTCCGATTCCAAGTAATTTGAAAAGAGAAACAAGGAACAGGCAAGATTTTGCATTTGTAAACAAAGTTAACGTCACTGGGTTCAACTGCCGCACAGTGAATAAATAAACCTCGTATATAATTCGTCTATCGACGTGTTGCCACTTTGCTTTTGAAACTAAAACTGATATAAATAACATATATCGATGCCAATAATGAGTGATGAGGGAATATCGATTTCTAAAGGGTGTCCCGATAGGTACTTCGGGATTAACTTTCTAAATAAAATCAACGGTTTTAGAAAAATATCATGCTTGTTTATTTTATAAAAACGACACGGCAGTTATGTCTTAAAGATAATATTATCCAAATGTCTCCGTCAGCAGTTTCTACAGACGACCATTCTTTGCGTAAAAATGTCGATAACATTTTGGCATAATTGCGGTGCAATTTTACCAATAACTTGAAACGGGTTTTTTCATAAATATAGAAAATATAAAATATTATGTATCAGTATATAATATACAGTGCGCGTCTAAAGGCTCCACCCCCCTGTTAACTTTTGATTAATAACTACAAAATTACTTTTTAGGCGTAAATCCGGGAGTACTGTGTTTTTCGCTTAATAATGGCTGAAATGAGAGTTTATCAGAACTTTGAAAAGTATGATATGTTGGTTTGCTATATTGAATCGAATGAAGATTTTCATGATGCCGCCGAGTTATATTTTAATAGGTAGTATGATTTTATGTCCATTATTAATTTTAAAAAATTCAACTTTGGTTTTCGTCTTCAAATTCGTTACTTCTAGAAAAGAATTAACTACGCCACTGGATTCTACACAGAAAACGATATAATAATCAGTTTCTATCTTACCGATAAGTTAAAAGGCAACTGAGATACGAGGGGTGCTTGAAAATGACACATTTTCAAAATCGCCCTGTAACTCCGACACGAAGGGCGTTGTGAAAATTTTTACAAAATCAATCAATCATACGTTTTGCATAGTATTACGAACACCGCAGCTCTCTATCTTTAAAGATAACCGAAATATCCTGCAAAAGTGTCAAAAACTGGACACCCTGTACAAAAGTGACCGGCATTGTCATTACATTACATTGACATTAAAATTTTTACCTATTCTTTTGATTTGTTCTGTTGGCGATATGTTGACGATATTTTAGACAAATGGCAACATAGCGCCGATTATCTGGATGTTTTCCCAGACTACATTAATTCTCGGGAACCGACTATTACGTTTACTACAGAGATGGAGAGTGATAATTCTTTGCCTTTCTTAGATATTTTAGTTTTTAAAGAAAATAATAGAATTAAAACGTCAGTATATAGAAAACCAATACATACTAATAATAGGTATTTGAACTTTAACTCAAATCATGCTCCTTCAGTAAAAACAGGTGTAGTAAAAAGTTTATATGACAGAGCTAAAATGATTTGTTCTGATAGAGATACTTTAGAAAATGAAAAGGTTTTCATTAGAAAAGTTTTAAACGAAAATAATTACCCTAATGACTTTTTAGATAAATCTTTTAGAAAGTTTTATAATAATTATAATAATGATAATCAAAATAACTCTAATGATAATTTAGATAGAATAAACTTAACAATTCCATATATTCCAGGTATTTCAGAACAAATCAAAAGAATAGGTAAAAATTTTAAGGTCAGAACAATTTTTAAAACACGTAATACCATTGAATCTCTTGTAACTCACGTTAAACATTTTAATGCAGATCAAGCTTTTAAAGATGTTATTTATAAAATACCATGTCAATGTGCTAAATTTTATATAGGTGAAACATCTAGGCCAGTTAGTGTTAGGTATAAAGAACATCAGGATTTACTAATGCGCCGCGAATTTTTTAAAAGTAAAATAGGTGAACACGATTGAGAAACAGGTCATAGGATAGAGTGGAATAATTCAAAAATTTTATATAGAGAAAGTTTCTCTAATAGGCGTAAATTAATTGAAAGCGCTACTATTATTCTTAATGACGATGGATGTTTTTCTAATTTTTCTGTAGATATAAACAGAATTTGGCTACCAATACTTAGCCAGGAAGTTAGTAAAAATAATTTTATTATTGAATAAATAGTTAGTTATATATTTTTGTCCTACGGTATATATTCATGTTCCTGCATTACCACAAGACTCACGTCAAACTCATGCTGACCGAAAAGCAAGAAACGATTATCCAGAGAAATATTTGCAAAAAATCCGATGAATTCAATCAGAAAACTCCTATATCATTTTTTAATTATTTTTTATAATTAGTTACTTCATTTTTAATTTAATTAGTTCGAATTTATTAGATTCTTTGAGACTAGATAATAGGTCTCGAAACGTCAGAAAAATTAATTTATTCGGATTAGTTTTTAGACCGAATATATACTACACTAGAGATAGATTAGGGTCAGGCATACTTTTTATAATTAAAAGTCACTGACAGTGTACAGAACATTTCTATTTTCAGAATTTGTTTATTGTATTAAACGCAGTGACTTTTATTATTTTTTTAAAAATATTAATTTTCCTTAACAGTAGAGTGGCGTAACACTCAAATAATAAATCTTATAAATATGAATCCGCCACAAACACACATTATTTTTCTTTTTTTTTTTGTTAATAATGATCAAAATAAATGGATAAAAGCAACCACCGCAAATATTTAATTTATGTAAAGAATACTAAGAAATGAATATTTCAGGTTTGTTTAGATTATATGTATATTCCCTTTTGTCTTAATGGAGCAATTTTATGCCAAATTTGTTAATCGATCATTAACATTTTATATTATGTAAAAGGTAAACGCTTTTAATTATTTGTATTTTTTCATTATTAGTTAGGAAATTTCCAATATCCTAAAACTGGAGCCATATTTTTGTTTATTCTAGACACTTGGTTTCAATCCAGCTTTAATTTTTAATAGTCCGCTGAAAGTTACGATATTAAAAACATAATTTAAATTTGAAAATGTGTTGTCAAGTTATACAATAATTCCACCTTCAATAATTTATGTTATGTTTTTACGGATTTTAGTGAAAATGATTTTCATTTCCATTAAATATAATGGTAATCCGGAATGACGGAAATTGATTTGTATAGCATAATGTATTTTAACGGATTTGATTTAAAATATTATTGGAAATTCTCTTTGTCAGGTTAACATTATATATTTATGCCCTGTATAGTGCTGTTCTTAAATAGTATATTGCAATACGTAGTCAGTAAGTGTCTTTTAGCGAGCGAGAAAATTTGTAGAAAAACATGGTCCACAAGGCCCAGATTAACATCTTTACAAAAAAATACAAAAACTGGTCTAATTGGTATAAAAAATTGATGATATGGTTTTAACTAAATCTTTATTCAGTGGAATCTTTTTGGAAATATCTATGTTCCTATTTCTTATAAAAGCTATATCATCTTGTTTCTTGGTAGTATTATCAGGTGTTTTGTTTAGTATCCTTGAATGATAGGAAGCGTTATCCATTACAACTACTGGTGGAATGTTGAGTAAAAGCTGTTTGGAAAACCATTTCTTAAGTAAATTACCCGTTATATCCTCACGATAATGGGCAAACGATTCAGTAATGTTTTTGACCGACAATAGCAACGCGTTGGGTACAAATCCGTTAACGCTTTCTGCATGAAGAATAATTATACATTTCCCCTTGAACACGGTGTATCTACACCGCAATTTTAAGAATTTTCTATCCAACTATAACGAACAACCTCGTGGGTATCAAACTAGGCCTCGTCTAAATATATGATGCATCTATTTAACTGTCGATATTCTTTTACATTACGTAGATACTCCTGCCGAAGTCCAACTATTTGCTGCGACTCCATTACGACCATTCTGTTATTTTTTTTTTGTTTAAAGCCATAGTCCATTAAAATAGTTCGCAATGTTGCTAAACGTGGGTAATTATAATTAGGATAATCCTTTAATTTTTCCGGAAGCATTTCTAGGGTGGGTACCATATTTTCCTGGCTAAAAGAATATATCGTTCTTCGAATGACATCTTTACCTCCATTGTCAATTTTTTATTAATCTTTGATTCGCTGTTTTTCGCTTTACACCATGATCTATAACATGACCCTCTTTTATGACGCGATAAATTGTGGACAGTATGGTTATTTTTTTTGGTATTATTATTATTATTTTATTATTATTATTATTATTATTATTATTATTATTATTATTATTATTACAGTGTAATTTATGTTTAATTCTTTTAATTAAACAATGAAATCTATTAAAAAAATATCCTATAACTATTGTATTGTGCCAGTGTTCAAAAATACCACTGCAAGTGCCCTGAAAATCTCATTTTTCACTTGCCCAGAACAGCCGATGTTGGAAGGAAGTACCTACATACCTAGTGCAAAGTTAATCAAAAATTGTCCATAAATAGGTATCATTAAAGGTCAGTATCGTTAAATTCGAGTAAGCATATTTGGCTGCACGTTTATTTTTATGTTGCAATAAATAATACGTAGTGGCTATATGTCCGCCGGCGGTAGGTTACAGTTAGGCTTAGAATTCCGCCGCAAGGCGGACTCATCCAAATAATAAGAACTACCTAATCCGCCGTAAAAATTATAGTGCGGCGGAACCCAATGGCTGATAATTCATTTTCCGCCTTTCGACGGATTTTACTGCATAGTAGCTAAGATCCGCCGACAAAATTTTGGCAAGCTTTATAATTTATATATCTATATAAACAAATAACACTCCAAATTTACAAGTTGTTTTTCCCATAAATTTTAGATCAGCGTTAAAAGGTGAGGTGAGGAGTTCTTAAAAACTTTCTCGGACAGGTTTGCTCAGTTTTAGGTATTTTTTCAAATTTTTTTATCTATCTTTGTTGAGTTTTTTACTTCGACTGCATGATTCGTGTTGGTATAAAATTTTATCAATACCGCATCCAACTGACATTTTATTAAATAAGATACTGATGAAACCGAAATCTGAGCAAACCTGTCCGAGAACGTTATTACTACCTGACAAGACCTTCTGTGTTATTACTACCTGACAGTAAAAACTCAACCAAGATAGATAAAAAATTTTGAAAAAATACTGCTGAAACCTAAAACTGAACAAACCTGTCCGATAACGTATTTCACAACTCCTCACATCACCTTTTAACGCTGATCTAAAAATTTGTGGGAAAAACAACTTGTAAATTTGTAGTGTTATTTATATAGATATAAGTATAAATTATAAAGCTTGTCAAAATTTTGTCGGCGGATCTTAGCTACTATGCAGTAAAATCCGTCGAAAGGCGGAAAATGAATTATCAACCATTTCGTTCCGCCGCACTATAATTTTTACAGCGGATAAGTCCTTATTATTTGCATGAGTCCGCCGTGCGGCGGAATTCTAAGTCTAATTGTAACCGACCTCCGGCGGACATATAGCCACTACGTAAATAAAAGTAGCGAAATTTTAAAGACAAATAAGCGGACATCCATCATACAGGCATCAACTTTCAGCAAATTATTAGATTATCCTTGCAGAAATTTCGTTTCGTCATTGTTAAACATTCTTTTATTCCATTGTAATGTTCCTTATCTACCAAACCTCTGGGAAATAGTCAAGAAAATAAATTGACACTAGAATTCACCATGTACTAACCAGTATACCACTTTTATTTACATGTCATGTGACGTCACAACCAATAGTATCGCATTTTGCAAGTTTCGAATTTTGTGTGAAAATTTGTAGTAGAAAATCTTTTTTTTGGTTAATAGAGACCAAAATGAATTGATGAAAGCATGCACCATAAATATGTGAGTTATGTAGAGAATCCAAAAAAAAATGTTTCAGGTTTATTTGGATTATATGCGTATTGCCTTTTAAACAGAGAGTGAGAGACAGTGAGAGAGGTGCGTATTTTTTGAAAAAATCCCTATATCTCCCAAATCACCGGAATGCGAAGTATTTAATTCATCAAATAAATTTCTTTCCTCTACTAGTAAAAATTATCTTAAACAAAAATACCATGGCGGAGAAGCCGCGAAGGGATTGTAGTAATTTATAAATCTGTAATCCAAACTAACTTTTCGGCAAAAAAAAAACAAATTATTTTTTTCGTCATAGTCCTGGGTCAGTATTTATTAATTGCGCCACGAACTGTAAGCGGCCAAGTGTTAACAAAGGCATGCAATGAATGCGGAGTATATTGATAATATGTTGCCAGTATATTGATGTTTATCGTTCCAATCAAAACTGTTTATTCAGCAATCGAAATTTGGTGGGTTTTGCCTGAAATTGAATAAATTGAATCAATATTTATAGATGAAAAAACTCCGTTCCGAAAGGATTTTTTCTATATAGAAATTCGTGTTAAATATTGACGGAACATATTCTTGTTTAGTCCAGATCGATGTGTTGCAAAATTATGTTGGAATAGGATCAGCTGATATATTTATTTTGGTGGGAGGTGGGTAAGTTTTTATACCGGGACCATCAAAATCCATTATCTGCATTGATGGATTGGTAAGTCCCTAGGTAGTAGCCGAACCCATAATTAGTGTTACTAAGCAATATATACAGGATGTCAGGATTAGTATCATTTTTTATTTAATTTAACTTTTTCAACCCCCTTGAGAGGTGACGCTAAGCAGTTGAGGTCAAGAATTTTAAATAAATGCAACTTTATGCCGTGTGGTACCTCATTTTAAAGATCTTTAAAAAAGAAACATTTTACCGCAAACCTGAGGTGTTTTTAAATGGCAAGCCTTTAAAAGTTAAAAATCGAAAAAAAAAATTAATAGCTTTATTTCTCCTAAATGTTTTTAGTCAAGTTAAAACGTTTATATTTAGGTAATAAAGCTACACTAAACACATTTGATTATTTTTTTTTACAATTTATATGGATTTTATTTGGTCACCATATAAAAAAGTTATTATAGTACCATAAAACGGCAATTTCGTACTTATTTTCTTATCATATTATTTCATCTAGGGCTTGCAATCCCGGGACTAAAACAAAATTAAAATGACTAATCAGAGCGATCCGCTTATTTTACTTACTAAATTCATAGATTACTAGATGCTGGAAAACACGTGCATTTTCGATTTTTTACCTTTGGCCACACTGTCCATTTTCCAAAGTTTGCTTGTTTTACTCTCGTTAACGGACTTTAAAATTAAATTAAAAATCCGAAAAAGACAACATTGAAGCAGGCGTTATTATTCGAATGAATAAACAGTTTTTATTAAAACGATAAACTCTATAACATTAGCATTCATTTCATGCCTTTGTTAGTAGGTACCTCGGTCCTGCTTCTATTTGCGCCCGGCGTAATGTATGAATTCCTGCAACGGGGATTATGCTGAAAAATTTCCTGTTTCCGCTTGAAAATTCGTTTCGATTGCGGGTTTATTATTATTGGTTTCTATCCGAATATAATTAGAATTTAATGGCACAGCGAATTATTATTTTAATTATAAAAGAAAAAATTTTGGCTTCTATATGACTTTTTGAACACTCAACAAAACTGTTGATTTACAACAAAATCGAATCTATATTATGGCTTAAGTAATTTATTACCCTGGGTGTTATATAAACAAAAGTTGCTCTTTTAGATATAGGAAAAATTCTGAAAACCTTAAAGCATAAGGTCCGCCGATTTGTATTTACATTTTTTATCATTGTTTAAGATCATGGAGTTACTACGAATGGATACGGGATGATTTAACATTCTTTGAAGCCAAAACAAACCATTCTAAGCGACACTGTAAACACAATTTGTAAACATTGGCCACATCTTATTTTACCTTGTATTTTTGTACAAAAAATACGTTAGAAGCATCACAAGATTTATTAAAAGTAATAAAAGGCCTAAAATATTTTATTTTTCTGCTAAATAATAATAAATTTTTTAATTTATAGGTTATATTATTTCTAAGGGTCTAAGGGTCTAAGGGTTTATTTAAAGTCGCTCCGAGTCATTTATAAATCTATAAGTCGCACTTTTTCTCTTCTAGTTCATTAGACAAAGACGTACGTGTAACCGAGTGTTCAGACGTATTTCCTAAGCAACCAGCAGAGACAGAAACACTTCTGAGCTCCAACACTCCAATGCTATTTTATCTCTTTCTACTACCATTCTTGATCCAATTACGTATGTCCTTAAAGTTCGTAAACTAGACCTCTAGGGGAAATATTTTCATCACAATCAACAAATAAACAGGCTTCACGTTCGATATGCTCACAGTATACGAAACATCGAATCCTTTCTAATTCATCCATGTTTAAGATCATATGTAATAGGGCGGAAAAAACGTCGGAAGATTACCCCTTGAAAATGTTAATCGAAAGTGCTTTGTGCATATTGCGTTTTTACATTCTCAGCAATTTGAACTCGCTGATCACTCAATGAAAACGATTAGGATATATCTGCTGGTGAAGATACGCGTTTATTATCAAATCAAATCAAATCAAATCAAACATGGCTTTATTATCCAAAATACATCTCATTGACAAAGCATCTTAAACTTAAGTCTTAAGTAGGTATATTAGATAATTAACAAATTATACAACAGTCAAGTCATTACAATTATTAAAATACAAAACCGAAGAAAACATATCGCCGTCATATAACACTACGTCAGTAATACTTCAAAGTATTCATTCACTGAATAGAAGGCTCTCTCAATCAGTAACTTCTTCACTTCTCTCCGGAACTTTCTTACGCAAATAATTTTTCGTAGCCTTAAGGGCAGATGATTAAACAGCTTTTGGCTATCATAAAAGATGGAATTTTTTGTCAAAGCAGACGTGGGGATCGGTAGCGCTAAAACGTGCGTGCTTCTAGTGGAAGTTGTTGAGGCAGTCTGAATTTCAGACTTAAACTTTCTATGCATCAGACACGCTGTTTCAAGAATAAAGAGACAAGCTAAAGGTAATATTTTATAATTTTTAAAAAGCGGCCGACAGGAAGTTCTTCGCCTCACCCCGTAAATACATCTTATGGCTCTTTTCTGTATAGTAAAAACAGTTCGGAATAGATATTGCGAGCATGATCCCCAGAAGCACAAACCATATCGCAGATGACTCTTTATAAGTGCAAAATATGCGTTCCTCGCCACAAAAAATCCCTAACTTGTAATCAATTTGCAAAATGGCGGACACCGGAAAAAAAACGAGATTTGAAATATTGGAAAAATAAATGGTAATAAACATTTTATTATTAACAGATGTCGAATATATACGTAAATTTATTTATATACCTTAACATTATATAACATATATTAATTAATTTATTATATTAAAGTATCTACTTCATTATGCGACGTTTCATCTAAACTTTCACACTCGTCATCCTCTCTCTGATCAATCGTATCATCAGATAAATCATCTTCAATGTTGACGCCATCATTGTTATCTAATATAACCTCCTTCACACTCGAAGGTATTTGATCGCCTGCAAACCACTAAAGAGTCTAGGGGATGGGTTACCATTTTTATCTCGGGCTTCCGCATGCGTAATAACCTCAAAAAATAATAAATGATGCACGTGTTAATAAGTTTACCGATTCCCTAGCATCAGTCACGTAGTGCAGTGGTATAGAATCCGCTTATTGACACACAGATGGCTAGACTCCAGAGGATGCAAAACCGCGTGCTAAGATGTGTTACATCATCTGGACGGTACGCTAGAATTAACGAATTACATGACTTAACTAACCTACCACGATTTAACGAATACGTATACGATATTTCAAACGACTTCTTTAAAACCAAAATTAATAACTCGCCACTGACGACTAACTTACTACAAACTAGACACAGACACAATCCTGTACATAAACCCATCCATCATCGTTTACCTGTTTATTTTGAAGATTGATTACATAATCCTAAAACTCCTGTTGATGATCACGAATTCCCTATCTCACTGACGGCTGGGGACAGCACACTTGGAAAATTGAGTCTACTAACAAGCCACTCCCCCAGGCACGTGACCGTGCACGGGAATGAGATTGGTTTTTCTCCATGAAGAAAAGTTTAAGAAATTAACCCAAAAATTTCAAGAAATTAAGCCCGACTCCACTAACAAGCCACTCCCCCCAGTAACGTGACTTGCGTTCAGGAGTGTGATTGGGTTGTATATTTGTATATATTAAAACATTTTTAGAAAGCGTGAATCAGTGTGTACAGAGGAATGGAAGATGGATGAGTGAAAGTTGTATGATTGAGAGAGAGTAAATGGGTATATATTTTAGTTAATTAGGTTGATCGGGTAACTAACCAACCTAATTAGCATAATTAATCTGGGTTATCACCATTATGTCAATCTAGTCAATAAATTTAAACTGGTTTTTTCCCTGCTTTTTCCAGTAATACTTTATTTCTTAAATTGTATAGATTATATAAATAAATGTCTTTTAAAGAAACTAAATCCAAGCTTTCGAGCAGCATTAACTACTTGAGCGGCCTTGCAAGCAACTGCGGTAAAGGCCAGACCGAACCAACTTGAGGGCTAAAAGTTTACCAAGGGCCAACACCAGCCCCGGCCACTCGGCCGCTTGCTCGGGGTGAGCAAATGGCAGCAATGCCATTTCTGTACCTCTGAAATAAGTCATGAAATGAATTGTAAATAAATAGTCAAATATTGTAATGTTAATTAATAAATGCCTTTGAAAGTCGCTTATTGACCCAGACGTCTTGGTTCGAATCCGTGCTCGGCTGCATCTTTTTTTAATTTTTGTCACTTAAAATATTATAAAAAATTAGGAAATCGACTCTAAAAGGTGTATTGGAAACGGGTTAGCACTCCTTCCTCGATAAAAATTTTGTTTTGTCTTTTTTTAAAGGTCCCGAGCAAAAAATTAATCGTGTCTAGGCAACTTAACCTAAAAATTATGTTTTGTTTGAGAAATAAAATACGTTCTTGGACAGGTTTGCTCAGTTCTAGGGTTGCTCGGGATCATTTTTGGTTCTTTTTAAATGTTCCGAGCAAAAAACGAATCGAGTTTGAAAGTTAGTGCATGCTCAGTGTCCACTCTGTTCCTTCCTCTGCGCATGTGGAAGCCCGGGATAAAAAGTTGCACCCATCCCCTAGATTCTTGTGCAAGCCACCGGAACTCATACGTACATTTATTTTCATTCAAATTCCATCCATACTGTTGAAGTTCCAATTTAGTAGGTATCAGCTCGTGCGAATTCTGCCCAATATTTGTGCTATAGTAAGCACTAAAAATTTGTTGCTTTAACTCAGAGTAGCCGGGGGGTAAGGTCGACGCATCAAAATTTAGTATTTTTTAGTAAATGGCTTATCAACATCATGTATTTCGCAATTACGCATGAATAACTGAAACTGAGCGTTATTTACACTTTGTGTTGCATTTTCTTCTATTTCTTTGGCATTGTACAAGTGACAAACTAGTCTTTCAATGATCGATACTACTTTATCAGTATTCGTAAAAATGTTACCTAATTGTGTAAAAAAGCCTTCTGGTACTCTTCTGATAACATTATGATGAAATGCTCAGACACAAATAGTTTAGTTATATTATAAGGAAACTTTCTTCGTTTTACAAAAAAATTGAACTTTTCTATTGAATATGGAGTATCAGGTAAACGAAAAGTAATTGATGTTAATAAAAGACATGAAACATTGGGCGATGCTCTGTTCAAAGCATTTCCAGGTTTTCATGATTTTACGGGCTGTGATTATAATCATTCGTTCTTTAGGAGGGAATCAGCGTCTTTATAAAGTTTTATACGAATCAGAGGACTACCGGAAGTACAGAATTAGGTAACATTTCTTGGAATAAAGATGAAATGAAAACCCTGTATCGGTCATTGAAAGATTCGTTTGCCAGTTGTACAATGACAAAGAAAGTTAGAAAAATTCAACACAAAGTGTCAATAACGCTCGATTTCAAATATTCATGCGCAATAATTATGGAATAAATGATGTTGATGAGCTATTTACTAAAAAAATTGTACATTTTGACGACCTTACCCTCTGCTACTCCGAGCTAAAGCAACACATTTTTAGAGCTCATTACATCACAAATGTTTGGCAAAATTCGCACTTACTGAACTGGAACCACAACAGTATGGATGGATTTTAAAAATGAATGTATTTATGAGTTCTGGTGGTTTGCAGGCGATCAATTACCTTCGAGTGTAAAGTATTAGCTAACAACGATGATGCCAACATTGAGAATGATTTATCTGATGATGCGATTGATCAGAGAGAGGATGTTGAGTGTGAAAGTTTAGATGAAACGTCGGATAATGAAATAGATACTTTAATATAGAACTAATTAATGTATAATGTTAAGGTATACAAATAAATTTACGTACATATTCGACATCTGTTAATGGTAAAATGTTGACTACCATTCATTTTTACAATATTAGCGCAGGGCACTTTCGAGTAACATTTTCAAGAGATAATTTTCCGACTTTTTATTCGCCCCTTTGCATATGATCTTCAACAATGAAAAATATGTAAATACAAATCGGCGGACTTTATGCTTTAAGCTTTTCCGAATTTTTCCTAAGGTTAAAGCTTTCCGCCAGTCACTTCTCTTCCAGTGCGGTTTCCGCCGGTCTGCAGACGGCATCATTTAATACCATCTATAAATGTTTCAGCCATATACCGAGAATCGTCTGACCTTCTTGGCATCGCTTTCTAACATGATCTTAGCTGGTGCAAAAACATTACTTTAATAGCCACATCAGAAGCTTAAAAGCTTGGTTTTCTCTTTCTAGTCAGAAAATATTTCTCCCTTTCCAATTTACACACCCTCTATGTGTCCCAAATAAAACTTAACCTAGAGTATTGTTCCCACATCTGGGGAGCGGCACCTTCGACACTTAACATCCTTGATGATATCCAAAAGAGAGCCATTAAAATCCAGTCGTCACAAAAAAAAACCGTTTCTCGCTCATCGCCGCGCTGTTGGGGATTTGCCCTTTTTTATCGCTATTTCCACGGATTTTGCTCTGAAGAACTAGCCGCTATAATTCTCCCCTTGACTGTTCCTAACAGAACAACAAGAGTCGCGTTACGTTTGCATCTCTTTACTGTCCAGCTACAAAAGACTATAACATTCCACTGCTCTCGCTCATTTATACCTAGGTTCTTCAAGTTATGGAACAAATTGCCTGCGGATATTTCCCTTCCCCTCCCAATCTCCCATCCTTTAAATCCCGTGCCAATAGATAACATTTTCCTTCTCTTCAGACGCCCACAGTATGTTAGTACTTAGGCTAAGTCTATGTCGGATGTCTCAGATAAAAAAGTATTAAAATGTCTTTAAAATGTCATCTCACTCGACTCCTTTTGTGGTGCAAAAAATTTATTATGGCGTTCACCTAACTTCTGGTTGGCCGATTTTAAATTATTGAAGATGCTTAAAAAAAGTTCGTTAATGTTGTGAAGCTTTGAGTTCCTTTATATTAAAAACTTGTGGAATGACGAGGATGGTATCGGCCCTAAATAAACGTTAGCTAACTAAATAGACTGCAAAAAAACACTTCCTGTTTTTTCCATTTATCCGCTTGACGCACAAATATCCAATAAAGCAGCGGGAAACCCAATCGCAACGAAGCAAATAATTGCAGTCATTCTTAGAGAAAACAATAAGAGAGTGTTTGTAATCTGCACCCTTGTTTCCTTCGCTATTTGCGGTCCGGTGGGCCATTTCCAGCCTTTGCTTATCGCCACTTTCTTATCTGCTCCCCTGTGCCTCGGCCTGTCGTTTCGGGAAAACACCGCAGCAACGTTGTCAAATTTCGGGTTGATTTATAGTCCCATGAATACTTTGTAAAAATAAAGTAAGGTTAGACGTTCGATGCTCTAATGTCATGCCTGTGTCATGGGCGTTACCGGAAATTTTCTGGGGAAAAAATTCGGTTGTTACTTTACTATATGTAGCATTGGTAGAATAAAAGCTTAGGGTAGCTAGATAAAAAAGGTCGCCTCTTATCTTTTATTTATTGAGATAGCTACGTCAAGACCAACTTTTTTTTACGAAAATTTCGAAACCATTTGTGTTGTAAAACCGGACTGTCACTAATATCAGAGTCTGACTGGCGAGCCACGTTGCACGTCTAGAAAGTTGTCTAAGAAGTTCTTGAAAGGTCCTAGAGAAATTAGACTAATTCCTTCACAAATTAATAGATGGTGGTGAAAGCTAACACGCAGTAATGGTAAAGAGCAAGTCTAGTTACAGTCGTGGTGGTAATCGTTAGTTGTAATATGAGTAGTGCGTACTGTAAACGTTTTGAAGCAATCTTTCTTTGTACCCAGTCCAAGGAGCCAAAATTAAGTTTTGCAGCAGCGGTTCGTTGGGCACGAGACAATATTGATCGCGACTATATGATAATCAGTTTTTCCCGATAAGTTAAAAGACAACTAAGATACAAGGGGTGCTTGAAAATGACACATTTTCAAAATCGACTTGTATCTCCAAAAGGAAGGAGGCTATGAAAATTCTGCATGTAGCATCATACGTTTAACGAAAAAGTAGCACAGTATTGCGAAAACCGCAGCTCTTTATCTTTAAAGATAATCGAGATACCCTGAAGAAGTGTCGAAAACTGGACACCCTGTACAACTTGAATACGCGATAATGACATTTAGTTTAACTTCGGAAACAAAAGTGTGCATTTAGACGAATAGCATGTGACGAGCCGCCTTATTTGCCCAGACAGTCATTGTTGTTTGTGGTGTT